>JABCPV010000046.1:0-233847 GCA_016584345.1 Suillus ampliporus | reverse complement strand
TCAATATCCGAAGGAAACTAGCAGCTACAGTGACTGTCCTACCGACCCCACCTCCTGTATGTTTAATGTTTCCCCCGCCCTCTTCATCCTTCGAGACTCAAACCTCCCAGAGCCTTCCAACCTCTGGCACCTTCGGATCCCTCGAGCTCGTCCCATTAATTTCCGGAGGAAGAAGGAGCGCTGTTCCAAGGGGAAAGAGCTGTAAAAAGATGGTTGGAAGATATTGAGCCAGACGGATCAGTTTTTAGCGACCCCAGCAGTACTTCCTTCGAGTCGGACTCTTCAGACGTCGAGCTCTTCTACCCAGAAAGCTCCGTCTTTGTTTCTCAGCTGATGAAGACCAGGTCCCGCGCCTACTCCCCATTTACTCCCCATACCTCCCAGCATCTACCCCAGCCCTTCAGCACCTCAGGAATTTGCTGCCGAACTCACTAATCCTTGGGCGCGCAAATCGATGCCCCAGCTGATCGGATCACTCGTCTACACCAAAAATAGAGAAGAGCTTGAAGAACTCCCGAGGACGACGATCACCCTCGATCATTCCCCAGCGCCTTCGGAATTCGAAGCACTGACCTCACCTACCAGCCTCTTCCATTCGTCGGCACCTTCGACGGGCAGCTCATCGGACGACTCCTCATCTCGATTAAATTCCTCACCAAAGCTATGTCCCAGCACGCCAACCGAGAACTCGGGATCGACGGGGCGGCATTTCATATGACCCGCCCCACTTCAATTTTTCATTACAGTACATCCGAATACCTGCAACGTGTTCCGCGCGGATCATCCCGCCTTCACTCCCGTCTCTTCGAGCTCAAAAATATGCGCGCTCCGCATGCTCTATCCTCCAGCTAATCCATGGAACCCTTACTCCCGCCCAGTCTCAAGAATGCACCTCGGAGTATATTAACGTTACTATTACGACGGGAATGTATGTATCCCTGCTTCAGTCACTAGGTCGGCCCTCTTCCTCCAGCTCAGCCCATCTACGAACCCCTTCTTCACTCTTGAGGAGGTCGGTTTCACTCGCTCAGCATCAGGTTTATTCCGTTTCTATGGGTACTTCGAGCTCGCCGACGCTATCGACGACCTCCTCCAATTGTCCCTCCCCGACGAAGACGTCATCCATACTCTGTTGCAGAATTACTTACTCGACGATCTTAGGGGCACGGGAGTCGAACCGACAGCTACTGCTAAGGATATTCTAGGTACTGCTGAGGCTTTCCATGAGAAGGAACTAAAGGTCAAGCGCCTTGGGCCTTACAACCTAGCTTAGTTTTTTTCTGTAGCTTTGACTTACTTCCTCGCTATGATACATCTACCTTAGCTGTTTTCTTGCTTTGTTACCAGGATCTCATACTTGCTTGGCTTACTTTCTTGTTACTTGTACTACTACTATGCCTTACGAAGTGTCTCAAGTGAATGTGTTTGCAATATTGTCCGATATTAATAAGTCACTCCGAAGTTAATACAAAAACTACCGATATGGGATGTTGCTTGTACTACCATACTATGAGAATTTCAGTACCGTTACCTAGTCTTTGGCTTATGTTTGTTTACCCAAGCTTGTTTGAATTACTTACCGAGTTGTATAGCCAAAAGTGTATACATTTGGTAATAGTTGCTTGTCTATTAGTGTTTGACCTGACAAGTCTAAGTTCACTCGTGCTAAATAGTACCTTGCTGAACTTTAAAATCTTGTTCAACTCAAACCACTACTACACAACTATAGGCCTGTTTCTCGATAAGATATATACTGTACATAAATATTTCAGAATCATTCAGAAGTTTTTTCCTATAATTTTTCGAGTTTATCTACATACCGATCATTAGGTATTTGAATATTGTGCCCTTAGGTTACCCTTAGCAACCGATTTAAGGCTATCAGTGGAGTGTTGCTTTAACTTTACTATTACTAGTATTTGTTTATACCCAATAAGCAATATCATTGATTTATTGAGCCACATATCCGAAACGCCTCCAAATCTCGCTACCGGATTAGGAAATTTCGCCAACATAAGAAATTCGATATTCAACCGATTGTGCCTGTTAGGCACTAATATACAGTGTAACCCTGACAACCCTGAAACCATAAAGTCTTACTACGAATCGTACGTAAGGGTGAAAGGTACTCCTATTGATTTCAACCCTAGCAACCCCCTGAGGCTTGATAAACCCTTTGAGATGACAGAAGTAGAAAAGTAGTGAGGAGCCTGAAGTGTCAATATGGAATGGAGATATCGATAGCACTTTGAGCCTGGAGACTCCATATGGTATATGACCCTCGATAGTCCAGAGAATGAAGGAAGTTATTGGACGCCCGGTGACCCTTAGTGAATTGAAGACCCCTGACTATGCTGATACCTATACTATGTATAAACGGGTGGATAAGAAAGTTAAGCCTGTTCCCGGTGTATTCCCCCAAGAGGCGAAAGTAAATAGGCAAATTCCAAGTGACCCATTAGATACCCTAATACCCTTATCGCCTATGCCCCCTGATATTGTACCCACTACTAAACTCACTATCGAACGTATCGAAGCCCTTAATATCAATTCAAAGGGATTTCTGTGGCCTGAAGAAGAGCGATTATTCCGTTATATTATGTGGCTTCACCAGGATGCCCTTGCCTTCGAAGATACCGATAGGGGTACTTTGAAAGAAAGTTATTTTTCCCCTTATATTATACCTACTGTACCTCATATTCCTTGGGAATATAAGAATATCCCTATCCCACCCGGAATCAGAGATAAAGTAATTGAAGTACTTAAGTTAAAGATCGATGCAGGTGTCTATGAATCCAGTCAGTCTGCTTATAGATCTCGATGGTTCTGCGTAGTTAAGAAGAATGGAAAGCTTCGTATAGTCCATGATCTCCAACCCTTGAATAGAGTAACCATTCGTGATGCTGGTCTACCCCCTATTTTAGATGATTTTGTCGAACCCTTTGCAGGGGCGCAATGTTATACTGTTTTCGATCTTTTCTGGGGATTTGATGCCCGTAAACTACATCCAGATAGTAGAGACCTAACAGCCTTCCTAACCCCTTTAGGATTGCTTCGTATCACTTCGCTCCCTACTGGTTTTACCAATTCACCCGCAGAATTTCAAAAGTGTATGACATTTGTATTGCAAGATGAAATCCCTATGAAAGCTAATATTTTTATCGATGATCTGCCTATCAAAGGCCCAACCACCATATACCCCGATGAAGATGGAAATCCATCGGTCCTTTTAGAGAATCCAGGTATTCGCAAGTTTGTTTGGATACATGCCTTAGATGTCCACCGAATTATGCATCGAGTGAAGGAAGCTGGAGCTACCTTCTCTGCCTCGAAAATCCAACTATGCCTCCCCGAAGTTTTGATTGTAGGACAGATCTGCACCCCAGAGGGCCGCATTCCTGATAAAACGAAAGTAGATAAGATCCTTAATTGGCCTGATCTAACTACTGCGAAAGAAGCTAGAGCATTTTTAGGCTTATGTGGAACTGTTCGTATATGGATCCCAGGATACTCCGCATTAGCTAGACCTTTGACTGAGCTATGGAGAAAAGATGTAGAATTTATTTGGGATGAGCGAAGAAAGAATGTGTTCGAAGAACTTAAGAAGTTAGTAGCCTCAGCCCCCGCATTACGATCGATTGATTATACCTCGGATTTACCCGTTATCTTATCAGTAGACTCTAGTTATATAGCAGCCGGAATTATTTTATCCCAGATAGATGAGAATGGACGAAGAAGACCTGCTAGATACGGTTCTCTACCCTTTAACGATGTTGAAGCCCGCTATTCACAGCCAAAGCTAGAGTTATATGGACTCTATCGAGCCCTTCGTCATTTCCGCCTTCATATTATAGGGGTAAAGACACTTCATGTGGAAGTTGATGCTAAGTATATTAAGGGAATGTTGAAAGAACCTGATCTTCAACCTAATGCAGCTATCAACAGATGGATTCAAGGCATTATTCTATTCGATTTTAAACTTATCCATGTCCCCGCAACCAAGTTCAGAGGCCCCGATGCGTTATCACGAAGAACCTTAGGGGAGGGAGAGATTATCGATCTTCAGGATGATTCTTGGTTAGATGAACTCGCTTTGTACAGTAGAATATCCCCAATTTTAGACCCCATAGAGCATAGACCAGACAATATTAGTAGACCCCTATCTTCTGTGTTCATTGGAACTGCATTTCAAGAACGAAATTTACATAATATATTTAAATTCCTAACTACCTTAGAAGCACCGTTATTTACAAGTATTTCTGCCAAGAAACGATTTCTTAAGAAAGCTGTGAAGTTTTTCGTCCAAAAAGGAAAGATGTACAAAAGAATGATAGATAGACCACCCCTTTTAGTAATTCTCAGTCCCGAAAAACGTGCGAACATACTAACCCAGGCCCACGAAGAACTAGGGCACCGAGGCGAATCAGCCACATGGGAAACTATTCGCTACCGATTCTTCTGGCCCTATTTGTTCGCTGATGTTCGCCATCATGTACAATCATGTCATCAATGTCAAATTCGAAGTACTGCAAAAATGCACATCCCTATTACCATATCTACCCCATCGACGATTTTCATCAAAGTATATATCGATATTATGCATATGCCACCTGCCCAGGGATTTAAGTATATTGTATTGGCAAGGGATGATTTATCTCGGTATGTAGAAGGGCGTGCCCTGAAAAATCCGACAGCCAAGGCCCTTAGCAAATTCTTCTGGGAAGATTTGTATTGTCGCTATGGAGCCATCGGACAAGTAACTACCGATAATGGACCCGAAGTCCAAGGCGCATTTTCAGCCCTTATGCAGAAAGTCAATATCCCCCATGTTACCATTTCAGCATATAACTCTCAAGCCAACGGAGTAGTAGAAAGAGGACATTTCATTTTAAGAGAAGCCTTAGTTAAAGCATGTGGTTCGGATATTTCCCAATGGCCCCAAAAGATTCATCAGACATTATTTGCAGATAGAGTTACCACTAGTAGAGTAACAGGTTTTTCTGCCTTTTATTTAGTTCATGGAGTTCACCCAGTATTACCATTCGATTTGACAGAAGCCACATTTATGATAGATGGATTTAGACATGGAATGAGTTCGATCGATTTGTTAGCCCTTAGAATTAGACAGTTAGAGAGACGCCCAGAAGATATAGAGAAAGCAGCAGAGACTTTGAAAAATGCACGTTTTAAATCAAAAGAGCAGTTCGAAAGAAGATATGCTAAGCGGTTGAGAAAAGAAGCCTATCGGCCTGGAGATTTAGTACTTGTACGTAATACCCGGATAGAGAAAGAGTTAAGTCGAAAAACGAAACCCCGTTATCTTGGCCCATATGAAGTAATGCGGCGAACTAAGGGCGGATCATACGTCCTAAGTGAAATGGACGGAACCATCTCTCGTCGTGGAATTGCAGCATTTAGACTTCTTCCCTATATTACCAGAAAGTCGAAACAACTTCGTAGACTTGCTGAAGGACTCGAGGAATTGGAAGAAGAGAGTTTTGCTCCTGAATTCGACTCACTACCCATCAGCAGTTAAGCATGGATAACCCATCTCAACAGTTTTCAGCCTGGCGCCAGCAAGCTCGTACCAACCTTCTCGATATTGTCATCAGTTGGGTTAGCCATGTGCTAGAAAGACATGTGCAAACATACGGAGGCAACCAAGATATTGTATTAGAACCAGGGAATGCTTATGAAACAGAACCCTTAAGTAAGGAAGACCAAGAGAATCTGCGCAATAAGCCCAATTGGATTTGTCCAACGTGCGCGTTCCTAGAAAATTGGGCTAAGAACGCAGAATTGCATATTCAGGAAATTGAGGAAGCCGAAATTCAGTCGTGGGTTACATTTCCCCTTAATTAGTTAGTTAGTTAGCCATACATACGATGAATTCTGAAGAAATGGAAGAGACTTTGTTATGCGAAACTCAGGCAGTCTGTTTATTACTAGCCTTACATCATATTAATTGTTCACATTCTGGTATGCCTTTGGATTACTTATTTACTGCTATTAGTCTATGGAACTTAGGAGAGCGGCGTCTTGTAAGAGGAGAGTGCCCCACATGCTATTTACTTATTCATTGGTTATTACGTACAGAAGGGCATGCGATCGGAGCAGCCCCTAAGTGAAAAAGTCTACCTAAATTAAATATGGCTGGAATGAATTGTACATTAATTAAAGTCTAGGTCCCTTGAAAAGCGCCGGTAGTAATAAGGGTTCAGTAACATCACCAGTACCCTTCCCTGCAAGCGATCGCCGGAACCCTGCAAGTCTACCAAATCAAGCAGCAGTGCGGATCCCCCACAAGGAACCACCCTGAATCCCTGCTCAGCGTTGAATATAAAGCACACCTCTGGCCAGAATATTACCCTCAGTTCCCCGCCATCTCAACCAGCGGTACTCACCATCATTCCTTTTTTTTATCCTTTGCCGAATCAATCGCCTATCATGCATCTCCGCAAATTTCGCCTGTGGTCATCTCCCCAATCCTTTTTCGACCCAGATCATCCCTATCCCGCTATTGCTACCAAATTGGACGATGATGTCCTAGGATATGACTACAAGTGGACATTTGTCCGAGTCTGCCATGGCTGCTGCTTCCCCATCGCATTTGGGAAGGTAATCCAGCTTGAGGATACCTCCGCGTTCGAGATGCTCTACAAGGGCAGGATCATTCGGGTCCTTAAGCATTACCTCGACTTCGTAGTTGTCGAAGTCGAACCCCTTTTCCATGAAGATTCTCAGTCGTCACTTGCCATTCAGCTCACTATTCCAGGTCAGCCTACTCATCCTTCCCCCCTCCATTCGCCTATTGCGGTGGTACAAGATCCACACCCACAAGCTCTTCAGGCTTTACCGTCCCACTTGGAGAGAGAATAACAGGGCGTTAGAAGAGTTAAAGCAGCGCATAGAGAGAGGAGAGGAGAGTCTTGCTTGCAGCACCATTGGAGGAGGATCGGTCGAAATCGATAGAGGCAGAGAAGTATTTGATCAGGCGACTCAAACATCCCAGCCCATCTGAAACTTCTTAAGCGTTTTCATTCTCTCTCAGGATTGATTTCTTTAGCTACCCTTCTTTACTGCTACCATTCCTTAGTTATCAATACCGATGTTTTTTGACCATGCCCCTTTTTAGTGCGCTACTATACACGCTATTCGCACTTGTACTGTACATCCTAGCAAGTCGGCACATTGGATATCTGCATATAAACGAAGATAGTTTTCAGCCATTCGATTCAACCATTTACCTCGAAGGGTAAAGAATCGTGCAACCATTTGTTTTGCCTTTTCACCCCCTCTCCCTTTCTTGCAATCGGGGACGATTGATTTCTCACTTTCCACTAGATGACCTGCACCAAACTAGTTCGGTGCATGACTGATAAACACCTTCCTAATAGTTACTTACCTAACCAGTGATACACTATGAGTTTTATTCAACGATTACTGTACCTTACTTCTTCAAAAATCGATCGATTTCTTAGAAGTAATATTTTTAATTATTTAATTCCCGTCCCAATTTTCGACAAAATGACTTAACTTTTTTACCTATAATACCCCTGCTAAGTTAGGAATATTACAAAAATATTTCGACTTAAGTTACCCTGCTAAATCTAGCATAATACTCAAAATACACTTTTTTTCCCACGAGTCGTATTTTTTTTAATTGGTTCAACAAATCATGAATATATCTAGCTTATGTAAGCTCTTTCGAGCCTAGTCACTAAGAGTCAGAAATGTTATAACTCACTATGACTCACTATGACTGGGTATGACTCACTTTGACTCGTTTTGACTCGTTCTGACTCAGTATGACTCGAGTTGACTCATTTACCTATATTTCAGCGCATAGCCACTAATAATGACTCATATTGACTCTTATGACTAATAATGACTCGAAATGACTCCTAGAATTAGCCATAGCACAGCCACTAATTTTGTGTATATAAGGACTCAAGTTTTGCCTCGAAAAAAAAATAAGTTTTACCCAGAAGATTTAGTTCGAAGTTTGAGTGTAAGGTGTGAAGCGTAACTTAAGCTAGACAACAGTGAGAACTGTGAGAAAGTTTGAGATAGCTGTGTGAGACAGTGAGCTTGAGTGACACCATTCCCTTCATCGTCATCGTCAGAGGTGGCCTTGAAATTCATTCTTTTATTCCATTGTTATTTTACGCGTTTTTTTTCGTTGAACCTATTGTGAAATTTCTTGTGTTGATCTCTTTCTGCCATCTAAGACTAAGAGTAGCTTAGTGGGGGGATCTATAGCTTGCTAAGACATATACTTGACCGGACACACCTGCGTGTGGTAGTGTATTAGGGTATCATTCGTCGAAAGACTTTAGCTAGTGATAGGGGTTTGGTACTGAAAGCCAAATTAGCCCGTTCCTGTCGAAACTGTTTAATACTCGCAGAGAGTTCTTTGCAGCAGGAGTCATAGTATTAGAAAGTCCTCTGGACACTGAGCAGTCCTATCCACTGACCAGCCTGAGTGGCGCTTCGGGGGTATAGTGTTGTTAGCTTCGCACAGAATATTTTTCATAGTTTTTTAGCAGACGCAAGACCAGTTGTCTTAGGCGTTACATAGTAGTTCTTAGTAGTATTTCAGAGAGTTATTGTTGTTGTTTCTTGTTTGTCTGTGTTCTCAGCTGACCGATCTTTCCCGCTATCATCTTTAGCAACTTCGGTAACCGATTGCCTACCACCCCACGAACAACCACGTTATCAGTCATTGGTATTTGTCTGAATCGCTGACCGTGGAGATAGTATTTGGTTTATTGGATTGATTCTTTTTGTAGGGTTTTTCCATAGATCTGCTATCTAAGAAGACAACGGACATTAGACTTTCCATAAAAGGATCAATACAATCATGTGGACCTGTAGAGAACAGATACTCTCAGTCGTTGCATGTGGATGCAAACGTCTGGTGGTATATTTACCTGTAGAGAACAGATACTCTATGTAGCATAAGTAAAGATGAATATAAGAGTGAATACAAATGCCTTACCTCAGTCATTACGCGTGGATGCAAATGTCTGAGGTTCAAGCGTGATATCTGCATAGACTAAATAGACGCAAGTTGTTATGCCGAGTGTAACGAGAGGAACAAAGCCAAACAAATCTACGACAAGGGAACAGCCCTTGAAGTCAAAGTCAAAGAGAAATAAGGATCCGAAGAGGAATCCTTAGTCGAGTCAGAAGAGTCAAGAGGAAATCTGCGTAGGTCAAGCTGAAGAATCAGCAGTGACCTAGAGGCAGTATTTATACAGAATAGAAGCTATGCGAGGGTACAGGGTAAACGTAATAATAGTACTACATGCGTGTATGGTGAGGACGAGGCAGTACGAACCTAAATAGATGAAACAGGGGTTACATGTGTTACAAGCGTGTATCAAGGGAAAAAGAAGTGCATAGCACGGTGACTGTAACATCACCCTCTCACTAAGCAGAACAACCCAGTTGTTCTAATCATCAGCGTGCTCAGGAGCCTGTCCAAGGTCACCCACCGCGTCCCAGAATCCTTCTCTCTCCATCCATTGTGCAGCGTACGTCTGAATGCGTGACGCGATATCTTCCAAACAAATATCGAATGTGGTGGAAGTAATGTTGTCGGCGGGAGGGGAGCGGATGTCATAGACGATCGACTTAATGCGATCTCCTAAGGTGTAGAGACCATAGAGGTCAGACAACTCCTGGTTGTCTCCAATACACCTTTGGAGGGGTGCGCGATAGCGACCATGAGACAGAATGGTTCTTCTGCGGAGTTCGGCATTTCCTGCCTCAGATAGGAAAGGGTCGTCACGGACGACGTATGGGCAGTTATGCCTTACTCTAGTGGAGAAGCAAGGTCGGCGACGAAGAGGACCAGGACCAGCTGGTAGAGCTCATTCAATGGAGTGGAGGGAGGGGATGTCTTCATCGTCAGATGGAAAGACACGGTTTACTTCATCTACGGAAGCAGTACTGGCTTGGCTCGTATGGATTGAGCTCATGCCTCTAGCAGAATGATAAGTGGGGGACCTGCTTCCTGTGGTCATCTGTCCATAGCAAGGACGGGGTGGACGAGGTTCGAAAGGGGTCGAAGGGCATTGGGTCTCGTTGGCAGAGGGCATCTTTGTTCGAGGGAGTGATGATGGTTTGAGTTGAAGTGACTCTGAGGCAATGTGAGGTCTTATAAGCTTCCAGAGTTTCGGAGGAGTTTGAAAGATCAGACTCCGATAGCCATTCATTATCCGCGGATGGATAGCCTTTCCATTTCACAAGGTATTTCCGTCTTGTGGCAGATCTGCGGTGTCCCATGATTGCTTTGACTTCGAATTCTTCTTCGCCGTCTACGAGGTCAGGGGGAGGTGATAGGAAGTTCGGGCCATGCTCTTCATTTTCTCGATAGGGGGATAGAAGTGCAGCGTGGAAAACGGGGTGTACACGCCACTGTGCAGGGAGGGCTAAGCGATAGGTCACAGGGCCTAATACTTCTGTGATAGCGAAGGGACCCTCTCGCTTGGGTGAGAGTTTCCGGTTATCATAACCGAGATGAAGGTTCTTGGATTCTAGCCAAACCTTGTCTCCTTTCTTGAATGGAACGAAGGTTTTCGTGATTCTCTGCCTCATGGTTTGCCTTGTGAGTTCATGTGAAGCAAGAGCTTCTTCTCTAGCCGCTTGAAGCTGTGAGATCCGATCTTCTACAGCGGGGATATCCGTTCTTTCAATTGCTGTTGGTAGGGCTTGTGGATGATAACCCATCATGAGATAGAAGGGAGAGGCATTGCGAGCAGAGTGGTGGCGGGAGTTATGAACGAATTCTGCCATAGGTAGCATGTATGCCCATTGTGTCTGGTCATTAGCACAGAAAATGCGGAGGAATACTTCAAGTTCTTGGTTAACCCGTTCGGTTTCACCATCGCTTTGAGGGTGGAAAGCCGTAGACAATGCAACCTTGTATCCAAGGAGTCATCCTAGTTCTTTGGCGAATTTAGAGGCGAATTGGGGACCTCTATCTGAGATGATCTTTTCATAAAGTCCAAATCGAGAGTAGACACAACAGAAGAATATATCGGCCACTCCTTCTGCATCAATGGTTTTGTTGCAAGGAGTAATTACCACCCCCTTCGTAAGCCCATGGTCTACCACGACCATGATAGAATCGAAACCGTTGGAAAGGGGAAGATCAGTGATAAGATCAACAGAGCACTGAGCAAAAGGAAGTCATGATGAAGGAGCAGGAATAGGGTTTAAGGGAGGGTGGGATGGGTGAGTGTTAACTTTGTTCTGCTGGCAAACAGAACATCCTTCGACAAACTTGCGAATGAAAGTGGGCAAGCCAGGCCACCAATAGGTGTGGGAGATAAGTTCCTGAGTTTTAAAACGTCCAGGGTGTCCAGCGGTAGGAGAATCGTGATGAAGGATGACGAGATCTTTCCTGATGTCACCAGGAGGAACATATAAACGTCCTTTGAAAGAAAGTAGACCATCTTTCAATGACCAATCAGAAAGAGCAGACTTCATCGGGGGAGGAAGGGTGGGATTCGATAAAGCGTCCAGGGCCAGCTGAACAACGGGATCAATGTCAGAGGAGAGTTTGAGACGAGGAGTAAGAGTGGTGTCAACAAGATTGACAAACAGGGAGTCGGGAAGAAGAGTGACGTCGGTATTATCTGTAGCGTCTTCTGGAATATGGTCCGCATGCCGAGATAAAGAGTCGGGGACAGAGAGATCTTTTCCGGGAACGTGTTGAAGTTCTAGTTCAAAGCGGGACAGGAATAACAACCAGCGAGCTTGTCGTCGATTAAGCTGCTGGGCTTGGCAGAAATAAGTCAGGTTTTTGTGATCAGTCATGACAAGGACTGGAAACGGGGACCCTTCAAGGTAGTGGCGCCATGCTTCTAAGGCTCTAATAATAGCCAGCAACTCTCTATCGTATATCTGGTAGTTGCGTTCAGGAGCCGAGAATGAGGTGGAGAGGTAGGAGCATGGGTGCCAATCGCCGTTCGAGTCCTTTCGTAAAAGGACGCCTCCAGTAGCATAGAGGGATGCGTCCACTGCAATAGCGAAGGGTCGGTCTTTATCTGGAATACGAAGGATCGGGGCAGATAGGAAGCGATCTTTGAGAGTGGTAAAAGCTTTAGCACACTCTTCTGTCCACGTAAACACAATGTCCTTCTTGGTGAGATCAATGAGGGGACGGGCAATGGAGGAGTAATTTGCAATGAATCGACGGTAGAAGTTGGCAAATCCTAGGAAAGAACGAACTTGCTTGACAGTTGTAGGTTGTTCCCATTTGAGAACACCATCAAGTTTGACATGGTCCATGCAAATCTGACCGGGTCGAATAATAAGACCAAGATATTCAACTTCTTGAGTGTCAAAGACACATTTTTCGGGTTTGAGAGCAAGGGATTTTTCTCTCAAACGTTGGAGTATTCGTCTAGTTCGTTCGTGATGGGATTTGAGATCTTCGGAGAAGATGAGTATGTCATCCATGTAAATGACAACCCATCCTTCGTTGATCATATCTGCAAAATAGTCGTTCATCATTGCTTGAAACGTGGCCGGTGCATTGCATAATCCAAAGAACATCACAGTGGGTTCGAAGAGACCTCGGGAAGTTTTGAACGCCGCTTTCCACTGATCTCCTTCTTTGATTCGAACATTGTTGTAGCCTGCTCGTACGTCCATTTTTGTAAAGATCTTTGCCGATTTGAGTTTATCAAGAAGATCAGGAATGTGGGGGAGAGGATAAGCATCCTTGATGGTAGCATCATTTAACTTGCGATAGTCCTGGCAGGGTCGGAGGGAACCGTCTTTCTTTCCTACGAAGAAGAAAGGTGAAGCTTGGAGGGATTTAGAGGGTATGATGAATCCTTTAGCAAGGTTTTCGTCGACGAAGTCATTCATAGCCTTTTCTTCAGGAGTAGAAAGAGGGTAGATTTTACAATCTCGGGGGGTATAATCGGGTTTCAGTTTGATACAATGATCAAATGAGCGAGGTGGGGGAAGTGAACTCATTGCTGCTTTGTCGAAGACATCCTTGAATTCTCTAAAGGATGCAGGAACGAGTTCTTCAAACGTTTTTGGCTTTTCTTGTTCATGGCTTTTCTGGGCCAATTCTTGAGCAATATTTGCCGCTTTACACAAGGGAAGTGGATCACAGATATAGTGAACGGCATCAGGGAGGATTATTTCTGTGCCGTTACGAGATAGAAATGATAGAGGTCGGATAGGGGTGTCAGCTTCAGGATCGGGGATTTCTTGAACTGAAGCTTGTTGAGAGATGTGGGTAAGACAAGCCGTTGCAAGACTTCTTGCAGCTTCTTCATCTTCTTCAAGATATACTTGGTCCTTTGCCCAATCTATTTGAGGATTTTCGGCTCTTAGCCATGGGAGTCCGAGGATAATGTCTTCTCCTCCGAGGGATGTTACTAGGAAAGTAGCATGCATAGTCCTTTTTCCGCAAGAGAAGAAAAGGTTGCATGCTTTCGTAATTGTTCCTGCTTTGTTGCGTGTTCCATCAACATTCTTGACGATGATAGGGGAGGGAATGTTATGGGTTGAGATTTTATTCTTTCGAACGTATCTCCAATCAATGAATTCTCCAGCTGCACCACAATCGATTAGGGTGGCTGCTTCGGCGGTTTTATCGGAGTTGCAAGACTCGATCAAAATAGGAATGTGCATGGAATTCGAATCGCCTATAGATGATACAATGAGTCCGATACTGGTACTAGGGGTTACTGACGCCAGTGCAGCTTCCCCATCTAGAAATCCTTCTTAATAGAACGGGCCTTGAATTCCTTCCACTGGAGGAATTCCGCGTATTCTGCTTCTTGATCGTCTTTCTCGATCTTGGTTTCACGAACCGGTTTAGGGTTCGGCTTCCAACCAGGGGCGGAGTTTCTGTGGTTGGGGCAATCCTTTGCGAGTCCTTTCTTTCCACACTTGAAGCATAGGCCGTTTTTGCACCTAAAGTCTCTTTCTCCTTGTGAGAGCTGCATACTCCTCACCGGACGATCTTCTTCATAAGATCCTTCTTCTTCAGCGTGGATGCGGTCAACATCCATGGCATAAGGGTCTTTAGCGCTTCGTTGGTTCCTTTGGAAAGAAAACCCATAGAGAACCTGTCTCCTGGTTTCCATGTCTTGTGCTGCTTCCATCCAGCCAATGATCGTATCTGGTACGTGGTCTTTCATCATAACCATTTGGGCGGTTTCTTTCTTGAGTCCTTGACGGAAGAACAAGATTTTGATCTTCTCGTCGTCAATATCAGCGTCGGGCATGAGCTGATTGAAGTAGGAGATGTATGATTCGATAGTTCCGGTTTGTCTGGCGACCTTGAGTTTCTCTAAGGTTTGGAGGCCAAGGTTCTTGGGGTAGAAATATGCTTTGTATCGACTGACAAAGTCGATCCATCGTCCAAGTGGAACATCATTGATGAACTGGTTATACGTTTCTTCCTTGTTGTTCGTAACTTTGGTCCTCTCTTCATAGTGACCGTGAGGCATTCTGTAATGCGCTAAGGCATACTTCTCTGCCTCGCCTTTCTGGAAGAATGAAAGTGCGAATGCAACTTTCTTCAGGTCTGAGTCATAGATGTGTTCGTTGATGCTCATGTACATTGTACACTGAGCAAGCCATGCGGATGCACGGGCCTTGTTGCCGTCAAATATGGGGGGCAACATCATTTTGATAGCCTTCGAGTTGGAATCTTCGTCCGACATCTTGTCAGAGTTTCAGGGAGGGTGTCGACTAATGGGATAGTGCGACAAAGAAAAAGTAGCTTGACCTTTTGTTACACCGAGTGTAATGAGAGGAACAAAGCCAAACAAATCTACGACAAGGGAACAGCCCTTGAAGTCAAAGTCAAAGAGAAATAAGGATCCGAAGAGGAATCCTTAGTCGAGTCAGAAGAGTCAAGAGGAAATCTGCATAGGTCAAGCTGAAGAATCAGCAGTGACCTAGAGGCAGTATTTATACAGAATAGAAGCTATGCGAGGGTACAGGGTAAACGTAATAATAGTACTACATGCGTGTATGGTGAGGACGAGGCAGTACGAACCTAAATAGATGAAACAGGGGTTACATGTGTTACAAGCGTGTATCAAGGGAAAAAGAAGTGCATAGCACGGCGACTGTAACACAAGTGTTCTTGTTTGAACGGATAAGTAAATGAAACTGTAACAAAAGATATAGGGCACTGGCCCAAGCCATCAAAAGATTCAGTAAGCACAAGAACGAGACAGACAAACAAGAGTATACAATAGAAACATACGTGTCATTTGACATTTTGAACAAAGACAATAGCAAAACAATGTGCTTCGGCTGCGGGCGTGCTTGTATATTCCAACACTCCCCCTCAAGTCGTGCGCAGTCCGAGTTGAGAGGTGAAATGCTTCACCTTGGGTGAGGGAAGAGCCTTGGTGAGGGTATCAGCGATCATATCGCCCGTGGGGCAAAAGATCAATCATAACTTTCTGTCTTCGATTATCCATTGGATGAAGTGGAAATGGACGTCGATATGTTTGGTGTGTGCATGGTATTGATGGTCCTTTGTGAGAGCAATTGCTGATTGATTGTCGGAGAAGAGTATGGTAGGTTCAATGATGGGGTCGAACAAGTCTCCGATAAGTGAGTGTAGCCAAAGGGCTTCCTTTGCTGCGTGAGTGGCGGTGACATACTCACTTTCAGTAGTTGAAAGCAAAACGATCTCCTGACGCTTTGACAACCATGATACAGTGCCTCTATCTATCAGGAATGCATATCCTGAAACTGCACGTCTATCCTCCGCCATACTCCCATCTGCATCAGCAAAACCTGTAAGTTTGCTCTCTGTTTCTCCATAAGCCAGGTGCAGGTCCTTGGTGCCAATTAAGTACCTGTAGATGTGACAAACGGCATCCCAATGAGGTTGTTCGGGGTTTGAGGAAAAATGTGATACTGTGGTAACAGCATATGAAATGTCGGGGCGGGTCCCAAGAGATGCATACATAAGTGACCCGACTGCCTCACAATACGGAATGTGGCACATAGTGGCGTATTCAGCTCCAGTGGACAGTGATTGATCAGAGTGTAACTTGACGTGGGGTTCCATAGGACAGGAAACAGGCTTGAGATCCTCGAGGTTGAAGCATCGAATAATAGAGTCGATATAAGATAGTTGGGAAAGGGAGATGGTGCGGTGGTCACGGTTCCTTGTTACTTCAATCCCCAGGAGCCAGTGCAATTCTCTGAGGTCTGTAATCTCGACATGAGTGCGGATTTGTTGTTTGAGTTCGTCGATAAGTTTCAAGGAGGAGGCAGCGATGGTGCAGTCATCAACATGCACAACTATAATAGTGCGCTCACCAGACTCGAGCTTTTTGAAAAATACTGCCTGGTCAACCTCGCACTGTGTAAAACCCAACTTCTCCACAAGGATCTCTACTAACTTCTGGTACCAGCATCCTCCACTCTGCTTGAGGCCGTATAGGGTTTTGCATAGTCAACAAACACGATGGGGAAACTGAGGTGAGGCAAAACCCGGTGGCTGGCGCATGTAGATGATTTCATCTCCAGTTAACTCGCCATTTAGGTAAGCACCTTTGATGTCAATCTGGTGTATCTCTAAGTCGAGTCGTGCAGCCAAGGCCAGAACAGTTTGAATGAATGCCAACTTGGCAACTGGGGCATATGTATCGAAATAGTCGACTCCAGGAACTTGCAAGAAGCCTTGTGCCACGAGGCAGGCCTTGTGATGGACAATGTTGCCTGCGGCATCCTTCTTGGCTCTGAAGACCCATTTCGATCCTACTATGTTGGCGCCTGTGGGAGGATCTATGAGCTCCCAAGTTCCGGCTGTTGCGAGAGTGGTGAGTTCTTCTCTGATTCCACCTTCCCAGAGAGGCCAATCTGGACGGCGTTTAGCCTTGGCAAGACTAGCAGGTTCAAGCACTTCAGCTTCAGCTGTGAATTCAACAAGCGCTAGAGAGAGCTCAGTGGTGTCACCTTCTTTTTCTAAGATGGCCATTAGTTGCTCGACTGCATCTTCTCCAGCAAAGTTTGTTGTTTCTTCAGCTATGGTTTGTGGTGTAGGCAGCTGAACACCTTTGGGAACAGAGTTGTTGCTATCAATTATGTCTTGGACTTGCTGGCTCGGTTTACGGACTCTTTTTGCGACCATTTCGAGGATCAGTGAGGCTTTCATGACAGGAATTTTGGAATGGGGTGACAAAACTTTGAGTGAAGCGGATGCAATCCATCCATTAGTGCCCCAAGCGATGCAGATCGGGTCCGCGGATACACCTAAGTAAAGCGGATGGAATCCACACTCAGCTGCTTGCCAAAGGAGGCGATAGAAACGACTGTATTCACCTAAGTAAAGCGGATGGAATCCGCACTACTCTAGATTAGCTACACTGTGGTATAAATGAATGAAAATGGTAACATACCTCAGCCACTTGCCAAAGGAGGCGATAGAAACGACTGAGGGAAACTATCTACCAAAGCAACTCTGATATATGGGCGAAAACCCACTTGCTAACCAACCATGTGTATCGCATATGAGTTTATGACTTATATCGAACACACTCACTATTACATGTACACCCGAGACATTCCGATGCCTCCTATTATGTATCTGTGTACGAGCGTTTGCATCCGCCCATGCGTGCAGGCGGCGGATTGACCATGCGCACACGGATGAGTGTCGGATGGGAGCGGATGGGAGACGGATACCTGCGGATGGGTCTATGGTGCATGTCACTTAGTCACCACTACTTTTGTGCAGGCGCCAAATTGATGCAAAAAAATTGTAACCCTAACCCCAAGTCCAAATTAGGCTGGGGCGGGAGGAGCAGCTTCGATGTTAGCATAGTTATGGTCAAGTTACAGCTATGCGTTTCATGCAGTACCTAGTGATGGTGAATCCAAATAAATTTCTTGTTACAAGGACTGTTCATTATGGCCAGAAAAGCCAAAAAAAAAACTGCAGCTGCACATGCTTGAGCCTTTCGTCACACGAAACACCACCCAGCAGAACCCAATGATGCTCAACTAGCGGGCCACGATGACAACGATGCGGAGAACGAGTGTGATTATGAAGGCGGCATCAACTGCTACTGGTCCGAAGACAGTGATTATGCACCAGATTCTGACTCAGACTGGTCTGATGGTGATGAGAGTCTTGTGGAGAGCAACAGGGCTTTGGGGTACACCGGGAATTCAATTCGAATGGCGCAGCGCAATGCAAAGGCTGCGCGCGATTGTGAAAGGGAACAGATCGCTGCAAAAAAATCATGAGTACAGCATTATCGTGACTCCTGAACCTCACAGTCAGATGATACAGCAATGACCCACAAGTATCGATGATGTGGAACTGGGTGGCACAGGCCCAGGTCAAACAGTTCAGTTCTGCACACTACAAATCACACAGACGAGTTCCCGAAACAGTAGCAAGAGTCTTTGATCATGTATAGCTATATTTTGTAGGGATGCGCCAAATTGACCTCCATAAAAAAAAAAACTCCCTCAAATTTAAGTATTATCAAAATCCGTCTGGAGGTTTTGTTCCTTGGGCAAATACAAGCATTTTTGCAAGAGGGATAAGAATTCGGGTGAAATCTCAAGGTGCTAAAGATGTTGCACAAAAGTAGCGGTGACTAAGTGACGTGCACCATAGGAAGAGTCAGATGGATATGGGATATCATCTGGTTTTGTCATGGGGAATAGTCTTTAGGGTTTGTGAATCTGTGGCTGGTAGGATAGGGTCAGGAGGTGAGTATGATGGTGACGATATCATCGCGTTTGGGCTCTGATTGTCTTCCTCCCCCTCGCAAGGTATTGTCGCAACCTTCCCAGGGTCCCAGTATAAGTTACATTCGACAGTTACTGACCGTTTGAAAGGCCAGTACACCCGATAGCCATTGCCACTGTCGTCATCTACTCCCATCCAGCGTCCTTCCTTGACACGACCCCCAAGCTTGGTACCACTCTCAAGCCAGACCCAGACTTTGGATCCCCAGGGGCAAACATTGCGCAAGTCCGGCTTCTTTCCAGTCGCAGCTTCAAGCGGTGTGGCACCATCAAGACCCTTGGTAGGAGTTCTATTCTTTAGCCATACCACGTGGCGTACAGCCTCTCCCCAGAGAAAATGCGGCAGGCCACTCTCATGCAACATGGCGCGCACCTTTTTGAGCAAGGTGTGGTTCAGGTGTTCGGCCACACCATTGTGTTGGGGAGTGTCGTGCACAGTAAGTTTGTGCTCAGTGCCGGCAGCCTTGAGGTGCAGAGTAAACTCCTTGCCTAGGTATTCTCCACCACGGTCAGAGTGCAGGATTTTGACACGGGCATCATGCTGGGTGCTGCACCAGCTCTTGAAGTCCTTGTATGCTTGAAAAGCTTCGCTCTTTTGGCATAAGAGGTGCAAGTAGGTAAGTCGGGTCTTGTCATTGGTGAAACTGATATAGTAATGACGTCCTCCTAGGGTATGGACGGGTGACGGACCCCACAGGTCCGTGTGGACTTCCCCAGCAAAGACTTCTGCACGCTCTCCCTGGCAGATTTTTGCCACAGGCTTTCATGTAGCCTTAGCATAGACACATGACTCACAGAAGGTAGGCTCTCCGGGTGATAAGTCAACCTTGATGCCTGACACTAACCCATTTTCAGCAAGTTTTCGAGCAGCGCTAGGTGCGATATGCCCCATGCGTCTGTGGAGTTCCATGACCATTACGGTCTCTACCGCAGCATGTGCGCTCCCGCTGCTGTCGGTGTGAACAACATGATATAACCCCCTTGACGTTCTAGGGATTTGTCCAATAACCTCCTCAGTAGGGTCACGAAGGATGCACTGTCCGTCCGCAAAAATGGCAGAATAGCCAAGCTCATCGAGTCACCCAATGGAGACGAGTGTATAGCCGACTTTGGGCAAATAAAGGACTTCGGTGAGTCATAATTGTGACATGTCAACACCGTTCGGGACTTCAATGACCATGTCTCCAGATCCAATGGCATTAAATGACTGCTTGTTGGTGGCTGTGAAGGGTTTGGGGGGGATGTCGGACAGAGTCTCAAAATGATCTCGGTATGGTGAGATATGATGTGTAGTGCCGGAGTTGTATAGTTCAACAACAGTACCATCGTCGTGCCCCTGGCTTACTTTGGCAGAAAAATCTTTCTCCAGGTCTTCAAAGGAGCTAGTGTCGCTTTCACTGCTGATGGCTGCTGACTGATTGTCCCAGTCATTCAGAGAGGGTAGGTTGTCTTCTCCCACTTCTGAAAACCAATCATCGTTGCTGATAATGAGGTCTGGCCCCTCATCAGCATCGCCATCGGAGGATTCAGTGGGTAAGAGGGCAGGGATTGAGTACACGGAGTCGGAGTCCATGTCATACTCGACGACAAATACACCATTGTCTTCGTCATCATCATCATCTGCTGCTGCATGAGCAGAACCTCTTGTTGCATCTGCACGGTTTCCTGCTGATTTGTCTGGTTCAGGGCAGGTTGCTTTGAAGTGCTCTCGTGATCCGCAGTTCCATGTCACGAATTCCACATACCAATCACTTTTCTTTCCTAAACTTCCCTCCTACGCTACCTAAACGACTTCAGTCACGTGACCCTTGATCATTTCACCTTTTCACATCTTCACCATGTCACACTATCACAGTCTAGATCACTCCTTCACATTCATCTCCGTCTATGACATCATCGCTTATATATCATCAGTCATCACTACGTCATCCGCAGTATCGTACCACTTCTTTCTCATTGGTTGATTTGTTTCGGACTCAGACTCAATGTTATGTATATAGTCTTAGTCATAGTCAGTAGCACCCCTTAGACTTAACCTCTTCGTTACTACTCTGTGTAGGACTTAGATGTTCCCTCTCCAATCCATCTCCTTTGATCATCATCTACTACAACTGAGTCCCTAGTGGTTGTGTTCTATCCTTTGCTCATAGAGTGAACGGTGGTCATAACATTCCAGCATGGAGGGCGTGGTCTTCCTTGCCTGTTAGCATTCGAGCCACGTCCTCTGAAGTGTCCGCCACCTCGTCCTCGAGGGGCCGCATCTGTTACTCCCATTGCCTGTCCAACACCATTATTCCTAGTGATGTTGCGTGAGGGACGTCCGTCTTGACTATTTCGCTGTTCCGATTCTTCGATGATAAGGGAAATGAGGATATCAGGGTCGATTGTTTTGGTGGTGCTGTAGAGTCAGGCAGTTGCGAGTTGCCCGGACGCGAAGATGGCAAGGTGGTTTGGAAGTGATTGTATAATAGTGGAGCGGTAGTCTTTCTCCTCGATGTCGATGCCAACTGCAGACAGTTCGTTGCATTTTGCGCGTAGTTCATCCAGGAACTGATGCACATCACTTCCTACAGGACACTTCAATTCAAGGAACTTGGTGCAAAGGTCTGTTTGCACATATGTGCCTTTCTCTGTGTACTCATGAATGATTTCAGCCCACATGGCTGCGACATTGGCAAGAGCACAAATGCGAAGAGCCGTAGAGTCGGGAATCCATTGTGTGAGTAGGTGCTTTGCGAGGTTTTCATTCTTTTGCCATTTTTCAGCAGCAGTAACATCTGCGGTGGTTATGGGCGAAGTGGGATGGGGGCTAGAGCCATCAAAGCACTTCCATAACTCTTTGGCCTCGACAGCAACTTGGAAACACAACGAGAAAATGGCCCAATTTGTGCCTTTAATATTGAGTTTGGGCACATTTGACGGAAGGGTGTCTGTCGTAACAGGAATGGCAGTAGACATCGCAAGAAAACAATGGATCATTTCGCAGGAAAGGTGAGACGTGTAAGCTTTCAGAGCTCAGGGCTCATAACCTAAAAGGATCAATACAATCACACGGACCTGTAGAGAACAGATACTCTACATAGCATAAGTAAAGATGAATATAAGAGTGAATACAAATGCCTTACCTCAGTCGTTGCATGTGGATGCAAACGTCTGAGGTTCGAGCGTGATATCTGCGTAGACTAAATAGACGCGAGTGTTCTTGTTTGAACGGATAAGTAAATGAAACTGTAACAAAAGATATAGGGCACTGGCCCAAGCCATCAAAAGATTCAGTAAGCACAAGAACGAGACAGACAAACAAGAGTATACAATAGAAACATACGTGTCATTTGACATTTTGAACAAAGACAATAGCAAAACAACGCGCTTCAGCTGTGGGCGCGCTTGTATATTCCAACATTCCATACAGTGTACAACCACTCCTTGACACAGCAAATATAAACAGCCCTCCCATACATCACACATCACAAAATTTGTTGTTTCAAAGTGCTAGAATGATAAAGAATGCTGTAACACATATGATGGCTTATTACAAATTCAATAATTCACAACATAGCATATGTGAGTGCGAGACAAGTGATCATGCATGAATGTCATGCTAAACTGCTCCTTGTCACAGATGTGACATGCAGGAGATACTCCTGTTCCCACGCCACAGCCTGTCCTGTGTCACACTTCAACCACCTTCATACCATCTTCCTTCTGAATCAATGAAATCTCAATTTTTCGGCTGCAACTTATGGTCTACACAATGGCCAAAGGTGCTGCCTACTTAGCGCTGTACTATAGGTAGCATTATGGTTATAAATTGTTACAAAATACAAGCATGAAAAGTTGATGTGGTATTTTGAGCTTAAATTCAGGTGATGGTTGGGGTGTGTACAAAGAACAACTGAACGAGATGGTCCATTATTTTTTGTACATCTACTAGGTGTGTCTTCAGACCTATCTACTGAATGTAAAGTGCGCACAGCATAAGTCTGAGGAGTTATTGCGAGTGTGTCAAGGAGTGGTGGTACACTGTATATCTGTACATTTTTAGTGCTCTGTTCCCACAGTTTTTCTCACGGTTTAAAGTTTATGTCTTAGTCAGTTTAATGTTCATGCCGATGCTGAGCGCTGAGCTCTTGCAATGTTTCAATTATCTACTAAAGACTATGGCGACATCTACTTATCTTCTGCAGACAGCTGGATTTTTCGCCGATGTATCGGCGATTGTGCGCGTTGACGGATTTCAATCGAAATCACAAGCTTCTTCCACTTTCATCGATCTGGAAAGTCCTGTTTGCCCTAAACTCAGTCTTCGAGCGCCCGTCACAGGCCCATCACGTACCAAAGGACCCCCAGAACCAGAACGTGCCGCGAACGGAAACGCGCAGGTTGAACCGTTCTACACCGAGTTGAAAGAAAAGGGAGACCAGACTCAAAACTCAACAACATGCATTTCCACATGACGCGTATATCACCTGAAGAAAAAACGTAGCGGGCTCTGCCGCGTGCGGCCCTTCGCGTCATACAATATTATAGGATAACATATATGTCCAAACAATATTTTACACTATCCGAACCGTTTTGGCCATGTCCAGCGTTCACTGGGCCTCATCATTGCCTCATCCGCATTCGAATTTCATGCATATTCGCTGTCATGACCGTCTGTGTCAAACGAATATCGACGATTTCCCGCTAGACTTCCCTTTCCCACCGAAGGTTATCCATAGAGACATATAAACACCCGCGGACAAGCTTCTCCGATGGGGTGGCATATGACGCACGTGCAACACTTGGGACCGTGATGAGAAAGGTAAGTAGTATGGGTGATTTTGGGACACACTGCTTGTTAATAGCGTCGGCGTAATATTTAAAACGCAACGACAAACATCCTCCTTAGCTATGCATGTCTCATCAACCTGACACTGACCCGCTCCCTCTTACTCCAAGGTGTAGAGTCGTGATGGGCAAGCGTCACCACGGAAAACAACGTGAGGTATGCACTCGTTAACCTGTGGTCCATGGGTAAACAGGCAGATCCATATGCCCTCGTGGATGAACCACTGTAACACCCTGCTGCTCGCGGTCAAAAACAAATTACTTGGCACGATATATTAATTGAGATCCGCAGGTTGAATCCTCGAAGTTGTGCGGACAACGGATCGCGATTGTCTTGCTGTTAGTTTCTCCAATTTTCTTCCGCATGAGGTGGCACCTTCCGCAAACGTTCTGACAATGACATTGGACGTATGCTCATATATAATGGGCCACAAAATCTGGTGTTATTCTCACCTTCGAGCACCAGTCAATCATGTTCTCCGCTGCATCCCTGTTGACGACTCTCCTCCTAGCTTTGTTCGTCGCGGGATCGCCCGTCGAAGTTCGCAACTCCCCCATCACCCTCCCCATCGCCAGGAGGCTAAACACATCCGGTGGTACCGTCAACCTCTTGCAGCACGATAAAGCTCGCGTGGCCAACATTAAGGACCGCTCCGCCAGCACGCTCGACCGCCGTGCTGGTAGTATTCCTGTTACCAATGATGTTTTCTCCTACGGCGCACAAGTTGGCGTTGGCAGCCCTGCCACAACCTGTTGGTTTAATGTTGATAACATAACATCCGGCTGCTAATGGATCGTGGTACAGACAACTTGATTGTCGACACCGGTAGCTCGAACACTTGGCTTGGCGCCTCCGCCGCGTACGTGAGCACCAGCACCAGCGTCAACACTGGTCAGCCTGTGGAAGTCAGCTACGGTTCCGGCTACTTCGTTGGTATGGCATATAAATATATCATAAGTTGAAAATATCTATGATCTATAGGAACTGAGTACACCGACACTGTCACTCTCGGTAGTGGGCTCATCATCCCCAAGCAATCGATTGGTGTTGCTTCTACGTCGGAAGGCTTCGCCGGTTTTGACGGCATCCTTGGCATCGGGCCTCTCAACTTGACAGAGGGTACCCTGACGAATGAAGAGACGGCGACCATCCCGACTGTCACTCAGAACCTGCACAGTCAGGGCACTATTTCTCGGATTGTCATCGGTGTCTCTTTCGAGCCCACCACTTCGCAGACGGTCACCAATGGTGAGCTCACCTTTGGTGGAACTGACGCCACCAAGTACACTGGCTCCCTTGCATATACGTAAGTTGTGTAACTCCGAGATGAATCCGGACTGACAGCAATTGTTCCAGTCCTCTCACCACCATCTCCCCTGCATCCACCTATTGGGGTATCAACGAGAGCATCACGTACGGCTCCACGACGATCTTGTCCGCGACTGCTGGTATCGTCGATACTGGCACCACCCTCATTTACATAGCCACCAGTGCGTATCTCGACGAGTACAGCGAGACATCTTGATCTAATCAGTGTTCGATAGACGCCTTCGACAAATACAAGTCTGCAACCGGCGCTACTCTGGATACAGACACTGGTCTTCTCAGCATCACCCTTACCAAGTACGATGCCCTCAAAAATTTGGACTTCAATATCGGCAAAGTGCGTCTTCCCTGTTTCGCGTGTTGATGCCCTCACACACCTTTTTTGATTACAGACAGCCTACTCTCTCACTCCTAATGGTCAGATTTGGCCTCGTTCCCTCAATACCTATATTGGTGGTGATAGCAGTTCCATCTATCTCGTTGTCAGTGACATTGGCGCGCCCAGTGGTCAAG
Source organism: Suillus ampliporus (assembly GCA_016584345.1). Taxonomy (NCBI): domain Eukaryota; kingdom Fungi; phylum Basidiomycota; class Agaricomycetes; order Boletales; family Suillaceae; genus Suillus; species Suillus ampliporus. The sequence continues at coordinate 208,400 of JABCPV010000046.1, read as the reverse complement.
GTTTTGACTTCGTCAACGGCCTGACTTTCCTCGAGCGCTTCTACTCCGTGTTCGATACCACCAACTCCCGTGTCGGTTTTGCTACAACCAAATATACTACTGCCACCACCAACTAACCTAGAATTGGGTCATACATAGGTAGTTGGGTATTTGTGCATAGGAAATAAAACATCTTTCACAACCTCTGCACGCCAACTTCTGGAAGCATTTCTGGACATGACTGTCACACAGTCAGCAGCCACTGATTCTTTTGATGATATTACTAGACAAAAAGAATGTCATACCGACTCCCGACGTGCACATTTGTTCCTCTTAATGAGACCGGAAAACCGTTGATCCGAATGATACATGGACAATGCTTTTATCTTTACAACTTGTAAGGAAAATGAAGTCAGCTGACTACTTGAAATAAGATGCGTAAAGCTGATTGCATTCAACGGAGGTTGTTCCGCGGATGGTCTGACAAACGAAGACAAAGCGCGATTAGTCTGTTTCTTCGTCCCAACGCCCAGGGAAAGACGGGGCACTCCCTAGGGACTCATTGGACATTCCCGCGCAACGGGCTTCTCTTGAACTTGAATTCCTGAGATGAAATAAAGAACCGCCAGCCGCTCTCGAGCTGCTCGAACTTCCCCCAAATAATGACTGGACAATCCTCCACCGGTCACAACCTGAGTTCCCAGGCGATCGTGGACGTGGCGGTGGTGGTGCTAATGGGCTTGTTGTGCGGGTACTGGGGCGTGACTTCCTGGTCCCGGGGGGGAGGGGGCTGCCAAGTGAACGTAGCTGTTGCGCCTGTACTATAAGAGCATACATTTTCCTCGGCGTGAGACGATGATGACGATAGACATGACAAAACGACCCACCGGCGAACAGGACACGTCCCATTAGATATCAATATACAGAGCTGGTGAAATGGGTGCTTGCATGGAAGAGTCACAACAACCCGCTCTTCCGGATCTTCAGTTCCAAGATGGAACTGTTCCTTACACACAGCGCAATCTTTATCCAATAATGGAGCTGGAAGCATATAAAAGTGAGCAGTGAAAGGGGTGGATACGATGGATAATGACCAACATCGTTACACAAGCACTTCTCGTGAGAGATTGTTGGCGATTTCTTCTGTTGCTGGAACAGGCCGGGGAGTAGAATTTTCCATCATCTGTGTTATCGCTCGATCCAATACTACCCGATCACCGTCAGGCTTTGTAAAACATTTGGGGGAGGTACACACCCTCTTGACTAAAAATACATCGTCCACTCAGACCCCCTCCTTCAGGACCAAGGGTGAGGTCCATTCCTCTACCGATGGGACCGTGTCCCAGTGAGGCCAGTAAATATTGGGCCACCATTGGGCCAGTGATGTCACCGGGATGTCGTGAACCTCTTCGGTTGTCACGACACAAGAATCTACGCCAAACTATGTGTATAAGATTTGGAGAGTATCGTAATTGACGTACTCAGACATGGTTGGGACATCACCGTCGCGCTGCTCCGGAGAGCATGGACGATTGAGGGTGTTGGGACCTTGAAGCGACAAGGTTCTTGTGGCACCACTGGGTCCACTAGGAGTAGTATGAAACTCAAAGCGGACGCCACTCACTGGCGGCCTATAACTACGAGCTGACATGCGGTGGGGATAGAAAATTATCAACCGTTCCACCCTCAGGACATGCCGCCGGAGTGTCGTGTCGTCCAACCCGTCATGCTGAGCTGCAAATTCGAGTCGATGATCCATACAAGCACTATGTATGCGGGTTTCGGTGCGTCACCGAGGTACAAACTGTATCATATGTGGTCCAAGAGGAAAAAACCGGAAGTATCGATGAGGAACCATGGAGCCGCCGTTGCATCAAACTCATCATGTATCAGAGGTGTACATTTCTCGAGATAAATATTCCTTCTCAAGGTTTGTTTGGTGTGACAGACAGACAGATATTACTAGTACGTCCTTTCTGGGTGACAGCTAAAATCAAGCAGTATTCTCAAGGGAATATTCGTAGTAATGGGTAGATAATAGGTACTGTGTACTATCGGTACACGGGCATAGAGGTTGACAAGGAGTGAGGGGTCGTCTATGTAGTACAGATTGATCCAAGGAATAGATGAAGGTCATAAGCATAAGTCTGTAACAACGTTCAGAAAAATTGCTGCCAAGTCAGATTCTGGTGGCACTCACATCATTCAAGCAAGCAGGCCCTGTATCTGCATCTGGCTTTGGTCCAGCATAGCCAGAAATACTTTCAGCGTCTCACGACTCGCCCGCAGAAACTCTTGTTCAACATCCGCCTGCTCTCTGACAGAGGCCCATTCCACTTTAATCTCACGAGCAAGGGAGCATACTTCCCATTTTTGCTGCTTGTGATTGAGCAAATCAGCCCACGACGTAGCAGCCTCTTCCCGTCCACGAGCAAAAGCAGTGTCAGCTGCCTGCTCGCCGCGAGCTTCTGCGTGGCGCAACTGGTCCTGCAGGGATGCGGTGAAGGCAGCGCGTTCCTCATCCAGCCTTTCCCTCGCCTCAACGCTGACGTGAAGCTGTTTCTCCAGGAAGGAGACTTGCTTCGCAAGTTCTTCAGTTTCCTGAATACGAGATTGTGTTGCGGTGTGCAGCTGCTCCTCTAGATCCTGCAGACGGGCGAGGCGTTCCTTCGCCGTGTTCTCGGCAGATGCTACCTGTAAGCGAAGCAAAGTGACGGTGCCCGAGTCCATAGGAGGGGGAAGCTCCGTGGACGTATCAAACACCTGATTAAGGTGGTGCATTGCGGGCGATGGCGTAACGTCCGGCAATAAAACCTGAGATATCGACCCATAGCCACCCGGTGATGGCAGAGCAGAGAGACAGGGACTTTCAGGAACTTCAAGTCCGAGTACACCGACGTTTGGTGAGGGACTAATTGGCGTGAAGGGCGCTTGAATCTCTGACAACATTTTCTCCACCTCTTCCTGCGCAATTATCAGCGAACCGTCATGTGCCAATTGTTCCCAAGACATTATTGAGCCACGGTTTGCACCATTGGCTTTGGGAGGGCGGAGGCCAGGTGAGCTCTGTGACATCGGAGGTACAGGCGACAGGTAAGAAAGATTCGCCCGTGAAGGAAGGAGTTGGGAGGGGCGTGAGGGTGTTTGAAGTTCTGACTCATGATGTTGAGGTCGAACAGCCCGAATCCTGGGAATCGCAGGTGTGGGTGCCCCAAGAGGAGCGGCAGGGGCGAGGAGAAGCTCCACGTCATCAGCTTCAATGGAGTCTTCGCTGTCATCTTCCGCAAGCTGCGACAGTGGCGTGGGTGTTGTACTTCTGTCAAGGGTCGCAGTAGAGTGCTGACGAGAGTGATGAGCAAGCGGAGACTCGGGAGCAGGACGACCGATAGAACGCAGAGGGCTGGGTGCTTGATTGTTTTTTGAGCGTCCGAACCCAAAGCCACTCTTGGAGGGTGTCTGAGGTGAACTCTGCGAGGAGACAGAGCTACGAGATGATGAAGACGATGGAGGCCGTGCAATGTTTGACCTGGACGCAGACGATGTAGCGGTTGTCTTGATACTTTTAGCTGGTCGTGCAGAATCTACCTTGGCAGGCGAGGCCTTCTTCGGCGGTGATACTTTGCCGATCTTGGAAGGCGTTGAAGGGGGCGTAAGGTTAGGCAAGTTAACCTTCACCGTAAGTGCTCTATGAGGGAGAGGACTAATTGGCCTCTTAGACTTCTTCTCCTCAAGGGGTTGAAGGGAATGGGTGCCTTTGGAAGAGTGGTTATGAACTTTGTCCTCTTCCTCCGATGTGCTCAGCCGCCTGCGAGTGCCCGCACGAGGGGGAGAAACAGGTTTCTTGGGGAGAACAGACTCTATGAGAGTGGACTTTGGCCGGTATTTCGGCAATGCAGAAGATGTGGGTGCAGGAGCTGTCCTTGGGCGTAGCGTCGACGAACGCTTCATAGTAGGACTAATGCCAGCAGCATCTAGTACCTTTAGTCCCATGTCGTCACAAACTGGAGCAGGTTTGAGGAGAGCAGACTGTCTCCTGATACTGCGAGTGATGGTCTTGGATGGAGAAGTATCCTCCTTGGCGTGCCCCGGAATTGGGGACTTTGATGCAGTGGCGTTAGCTTTGGGGATTGCGCTGGTATTCATAATAGCACTGAGGCGTCTTGAAGAGTCTTTGGACTTCTTCAGGGCTTTCTCGTTAGGTTTTTCGCGGTCGCGGGAGTCCTTGTTGATTACATCTGCCAAGGCTTTTCCTACTGACGTGAAATTGAGTGAATGTCGGATGGAGCTTCGAGTGGTCGGTTTAGAAGGCCGTGATGGCTGAGTACTCGTTTCTGGTAACATTAGGGTAATTGGAGCTGCGTTAAGATCTGCACTGTGACTTGTTTCCGGGCTCGGGGTATACTAGGAATGGCTGACACTAAAAGGTTTCTCGAACCATTCGCACGCGTGTGGTCTTGTTTGCATTAGTGGGTCCAAATGTATGACCCCTGTCCACTTCAAATTTATTACACTCTAAGAAAACGTATTGCCAGATCACCACATAAACCTTCCAACTCCCGCTCGTTCTTTGTACAAGAACACATAGGTCGTTGCTATATTTATCATCGCGTACCAGAGACCTTCCACAAACACACCATAAGGTTGCACATCCACAACCTGAGCCCTGAGCAGCAAATATGGCACCAGGAAGTACCGCGGTTCCAGCAGTGGCGTAGGCAGCAATGCAGGTAAAATTAAAACGGGCAGGATCAACGTCTGCAACAGCGACTGATCACGGGCTGATGTATGACGTCCAGGGTTAATGTCATTGACAGCTTCTGGAATCTATAAGACTCACCAACACGAACCCACCACGCCCAGGCGCACGCTTGATACCCTGGGATAAATAGGTAAGGTACTGCCGCATGCAGCATGAATACTCGACGCCAGATATAGAAAGTATAATGGCGGTTATCGGAGAGGAGGAATGGGTGATGAATACTGCAGTCAAGGTTAGGTTTAGATATCAACCAGATAGGAAGCTCACGTGAAACGCTGGATAGTAAACCCCATGAAGATCGATATGATGACCATTAGAAGTATTCTCCTGCAGCATGCGATCCATATCAGCATCCACGCGCTCACTCATAATTAACTCCGCCACCTTTTACTCCCAAACATGCGTGAAATGACCTCCGTGGCAACCTTCCATGGACCACCTTCGCCACAAAGCACGGCAGGCCACCCAATTATTGTTGCAAACGCAATGAAATAGTATAGCTGCGGTACGTGAAATGAAGGAACGTGATTGGATTTGTCGCCTATACATAACACATCATTGACGGTTATCTCGATCATTATCCCCGAGAAACACGCACCAAGCACGATGCCGCCATTCCAAAACACAAAGCCACCAAAAAGTGCGAGAATCACCGCATATGGGGCAAATGCGGGGAGCAACTCAGGCAGTACTTTTGGGGCACTGGTGATCGATCCAAGAAAGTCACCTGAAAATCGCGATATAAACCCCATGGACACGAGCATCATAACCATGGTGTGACTGACCTGGCCCAGCGCCCAAGGCGGGGGGATCGTGCAATCCGCCGTGTCCGCGTTTGAATCGCAAACGCATGAGCTGGCTTGCTGCATACGCGTACAGTACCCAAATAATATTGTTTTGGCGGAAGAAGCAGCTCACAATTCCTAGCTAGTGGCACCCCATAGTTGTAGGCATTCATTGTGGAAAAACCTAGAGCAGACTAAATCACCTACCAGACCAGCAAGCCAGTGCTTGTTTTGCGTCGCTGCCACTACGGTACACAATACAGATACAAGGCTCGGAACCTCTGTATAATATAAGAACCCAAAGAACCACGCTATTGGAAAGGTAGACAAGACAAGTGCTTCAATCGAGGGTGCCAATTTTGGTGATGGACGGCGTCGTTGATGGAACCCCAGCAATCGCGTGAGGACAAGCGGCAGCGCGAAGAGGGTAAGGGTCGTGGTCAGACGCAGCAAGGCGAGATTGCATTTGAACATGAAGACCCGGTGCAGCAACACGCTGAGCAGGTATCTGCGAGATAATTGAATTGTGATGAGGAACCGTAAGTGCTTGTGAACGACATACAGTCCGGGCGGTGTGGTAATTTTCGGGTCCCAAGTTGACCATTCACCTCTGCAGTAAGCCAATGCCTGCGGGACATGAAAAGGCTCGTCCTAGATCATCATCATAAAGGTGAGTCTGGAGGATGGCTGATGAGATGAAGTTGGACATATTCACCATATACGGCTCAGTAACCACGACATTGAACTCCTTCAAAACGGCCACTGCAACACCGCAATAGACTAGGTATAATATTCTTGTGTCCGAAGACATGACTTGCACAGGAAAGATTTAGCAAGCAAGCGTGTGGACAGAATACAGACTCAGAAATACTAGGTGCTCGCGCAAGCAGTGCCAGCACAATGCCGGAGGCAAGCCTTGTTTGCTATTCAGCCGCCACTACTGGACCATGCCAAGGAGTCGCGTCGTAGATTCATCGTCACGGTATGGTTTCAAATTGCAATATCATAGATCTAATGCATACAACTTAACATGGGCTGCACTCAAGGTTGCCAGTCCTCATTCAATGTCATGTCACGGTCCATTAAACACTACCGGGGAGTTCAAGGCCTTCCAGAGCAGGAATAGGTCTCTCTGCCTGCGGGGTGATACGCGCTCCGTGACGGCGTTCATTCGAATTTCCATAGTCAACAATGGCAGACTGATGAACCGTGATTAATGTAAGCCAAGACAATAGTATGTTCCACTCACATGCGCAGTGACACGGTTGTCCCAGAGCACGACGGTGCCAGGCTGCCATTTCACTCGGGCTTGGAGGTCAGCGCTCTTATCAACATGGTCGTAAAGGAACTTTAAGATAGTCTCTGATCGCAGGCATCTGTCAGCGTCGAGTCGAGATTACTTACTCAGCGATCAAACGCACCAGATTCCTCGCGCTTCAGGCCAACGATACGCGTTGTGAACTGGCGATTGACATACAATGCTTCCTCTCCGGTGACCGGGTGACGCCGCACGAGTGGGTGGACATGTTCCACTGGCTCACGTCTCACAATGCCGCCACGCTTGCCTGACCGCGAGAATTGAGCCTGCTCGACCCCTGAGTGCACTGCGCTGAGTGTGCGGAGGAAGGCGACAAACGAGGGCGAGAGTTTCTTGAGAGTCGAAACCTGGGACGTGAACAATGTGTCTCCACCTGTCGTCGGCTGCGAGAGGAGGAAGAAGGTTGTGAGCCCGGGGGGCTGCAGCTCATACGAGACATCGGAGTGCCAGACAGTTGACGTGATGCTATCCTCCCTTTCAAAGTTGAAGGACGAGTTTGCGTCCCTGAAGCCCACGTTCGGTGAGTCCTTCGGAATAGATACGCTTACATCACTTACCTGTAGACAAGGTGAATTTGCGGGTAATCCTTGGGGTGCCCAGACGTAGGATGAATGTGCAGCCTGCACGACAAATCAGTCAGGGATCGTCCTTACGCCAATGAAGAATTGATGAATCGTGCAACAGGACCACTTGCCCAATCGAGCAGACAAAGGAGAAGCACGACCAACCTTCCAAAGTGCTGTCCCCACTCTAGGTACGATTCAGGCCCTCTATCTATAAACTCGTGCTGGCCCCTGAAAACCATAAGGCCCCTTTTCGCAACCTTGCGGACAATAAGCCACAGTAGTCATATCGCGGAAATTGGCATACTTCGAGCGCAAGTTGATCCCTCCCATCATTATCAAGGGTAGCGAGGTTCACACCGTGAACCTCTGTGCCGAGATTGGGTGTCAATTCGATCACGCTACTCGCATCCTTCAGGAATGCACGGGGATCTGCGTGCTTGAGTGCACGGAAGCCCGGATCTTCGTGTTTGAAGGGTGTGAGCGCCGGGTATTTCTCGGGTGAGAAATGGGGAAGCAAGGGAGCATAGGAGTATGACTCTGTCTTCTGCTCTGTGTCTCCTCCGCGAAGCTTGAGTGTCAACAGGGTCTGCGAGACTTCAGCGACTGTTTCAACAACGGACATACTTGCAGCAGTGCAATTAGGTTCAGTGACAGTGAGGTGAGAACGATCTATAAGACTGGAATTTGATGGTGTAGCCCCAATCTTATATTCGCAATCCTGAGCACGAACGTCGCAATTACCGGCTCGTGACGTCTTATATTTTTGGTGTTAGGAACTAAGGAAGGCCTTTCTGCAGATACGTGACCAGGTCATCAGACAGGTGGTCATTTATTCATATCGACGGCGAGCTTAGGCCAGAGTCTGGAAATGAACCACAATATATATCCTCCTTCTACTTGGTCTGCCTACAGGGAACTCGGAGACCGAAAATGTATGCTGACAAGTTATACTAATCTGAGAGAAAGATATGTGCAACCTATGGAATTTGACTTGCAGTTGAGTTGCAATGTCTTCGAAATACTGTATGTATGCGTATTGCAACTACGTACCTTCTCTGTCCTTCAACGACACCCGTAGTGTATTAATGAGGCTAGTGTGGTTGACCAGTGAATGAACATCACCCAGCTACATACAGTGTTTGTCAGATCAGCGTGTCTGCATCACGTGATAGAAATCACTGATAAGATAACACAGATAACGGGCAGCAATTCGGCTAAACGTAGGTTCGGAAGCAAAATGCCTTTATTGTTTGATCCTTGCCCAATCCGAAGCTTGAAGTCCGTTCTCGGTCACAACAATAACAGGTCTCACAAGACAATAAGCATCCTTAAGCATCCCGACCTAACCGGTAGAACGCTCACATACTATGACCTAACTTGACTCCATAGGTTCCTAGCTCTCGCCCCGTGGTTTCAATTGCGTCGGCTACCAATCCATCGCGGGTGCTACTTTGTGGTGGGCTTCAACTCATTGCATGATAAATGTCAGAGAACGCTGGTGGCATTTTCACTTGTATGGTCCGAGCAATGCAGTGCGTTCATATCTCATGTGAGTTACGAACAATTGAGGTTTGATATGCCGATCGCTACCCGGCACTTCTCCCAGCTTTTTGTTTCGCGGTGGACCATGTCAAATTAGGCTTATTGTATAGTGCACTTTCAGGGCGGAGCTCTTCCACAGGTGGCCATAACTTCCAAAATAGGAGCCTCATCACGTCCACAGTGGAATAGTCCGCCAGCTGTGGACGTTCTGTCCGCCTTCAAAAGGCCAACAGATCCCCTGGAATCGGCAGAAAATTATTCTCTCCCCGTACTCGCACTCCCTGTTTGCTGAGTCCTCCTCGTCTTCTTTTCCAGCGCTTGCCCTCCTCCTTTGCCAGCGCTACCCCTCCCTCAAATCAGTCTCGACATGGAGACTAAAGCTTATAGCAGCGCGACAAACATTCTCACTCTTCAGAACCTTCGCGCCAGAGGCGTGCCCGATGTTCCTGAGGATGTCGATTTTCTCATGGAGCATCTGAATGACCCCAACTTCGACTACCATGCCGAACTTCCCTCTCCCACCTCCACCACCACTGATGTGTATGAACTTGAGCACAAAAAGACGCCGATGTCGGAGTACTCTGGCGGTGCCTCAGACTTTGATACCGAGTCCCGAGCTGAGTCTACGACGCGCTACTCAACTGCGTCCACAACCACCACACCTTCGACGTTTGAATACGACGAGTGAGTGCTATGGTGCCTTGCTAGTACCCTTCTGACAGTTATATGATAGTGAATCACCCTACCCTGAAGTTCGAGCCGCTGTTTCTACCGTTGATGACCCCACCATGCACGTAAATACGTTCCGCATGTGGGTTTTGGGTATATTCTATACCATCCTCATCTCGGCTATGAATCAGTTTTTCTCTATGCGCTGTAAGTTGACAGTTTCGTGCCAACTTGGTTCTGCTTGCTTAAGTTACTCGTAGACCCTTCCATTATTATCACTGGTATCGTCGCTCAGTTGACCGCCCTGCCCCTCGGGAAAGCGATGGAACGAGTCCTCCCCACTACGCGCTTCCACACCATGGGATACACCTGGTCATTTAATCCGGGACCATTCAACATCAAGGAGCACGTACTCATCACTGTCATGGCGAACGTTGTAGTCAGCGGTGCCTATGCCACCGACATTATCGCGACCCAGAAGGTCTTCTATAACCAGACCCTCAGTACCTCCTATGAACTTTGCCTTGTTCTTTCAACTCAGCTCATCGGCTTCTCGTTGGGTGGCCTTCTTCGCCAATTCCTTGTTTGGCCCAGTAGCATGATCTGGCCTGGTGCTCTTGTCTCCTCCGCGTTGTTCAACACTCTACACAAGTCGTATGGCAAGCCTGAGCGTCGCCACATCTCCCGGGAGAAATTCTTTTGCATTGCACTAGCATGCAGTTTCGTATGGTACTGGGTACCTGGCTACTTATGGACGGGCCTGAGCGTGTTCAACTGGGTCTGCTGGATTGCACCTAATAACGTGGCTGTGAACGCGCTCTTTGGCACGTCCACAGGTCTTGGGATGGGCATTTTCACATTCGACTGGTCCATGATTTCTTACATCGGAAGCCCCTTGGTGACACCGTGGTGGTCTGAGGCCAACACCGCCGTTGCCCTTGTGATCTGCTTCTGGATCATTACACCCATCATATATTGTATGTCTTCTTCTCTTTTGATTGCGTGAGATACTAAGGCTATCTCACAGTCACCAACACTTGGTTCACCGCGTACTTGCCGATTTCGTCATACTCGACGTTTGACAATACGGGATTACCGTATGACCCTGCCCAGGTGGTCGCCAATGCCACTTTCAACGTTGCGCAGTACGAGGCTTACTCGCCTGTCTTCATGACGGCAACCATGGCTGTTGCATATGGTGTTGCATTCGCTGCCTTCTCTTCAGTGGTCGTGCATACCTTTTGTAAGTTCTTTGTTCCGATGTGCGCGTCGCCCAATTCTGACAATGCTATTGCAGTGTGGTACCGCCGTGACATCGTTCGCCGCTTCAAGAGCAGTCTCAGGGACGAACGTGATGTTCATTCACGGCTGATGCAAGCATACCCCGAAGTTCCCCAGTGGTGGTATGTCATCCTGGGCCTCGTGATGCTTATCCTCCTCTTCATCACGGTGGAGATTTTCCCGACGGATCTGCCCATTTGGGCTGTTTGCGTTGCTCTCGGTCTCGCCGCACTCCTTGCAATTCCAGTCGGTATGCTCCAAGCCATTACCAATCAGCAAATTGCCTTGAACGTCGTGTTCGAAATGATTGGGGCCTACTTGCTTCCTGGCAAACCCGTCGCGGTCATGATCTTCAAAGCTAGCGCATACATGGGCACAAACCAGGCAGTTGGTTTTGCCGGCGACTTGAAGCTTGGTCATTACATGAAAGTGCCCCCGCGTCTCATGTTTACGGCGCAGGTCCTCGCCGCCTTCCTCAGCTGCATCGTTGTCACTCTCGTGCAGAACTGGATGTTCGCCAACATTGTGGACATATGTCAACCCCACCAGCCTCAGTTCTTCGTCTGCCCATCCACCGGTGCCTTCGCGAGTGGATCGCTCCTCTGGGGCAGCATCGGCCCCCACCGTCTGTTCAGCCCTGGTGCCATGTACAGCCCACTTCTCTGGTTCTTCGCCGTCGGTGCCCTCATGCCAATCCCCTTCTACTACCTCGCTCGCCGATTCCCCCTCTCTTACTGGAGATACATCAACATCCCCGTTTTCTTCGCGGGGATTGGCGCTATGCCTCCTGCCACCGGCATTAACTATGCGTCTTGGGCAATTGTCGGCTTCATCTTCCAGTGGTTCATGCGCCGCTACCACTTCAGGTGGTGGATGCGCTACAACTACATCCTCTCAGCTGGTCTCGATGCAGGCGTCGCGCTCAGTCTCATCGTCATCTTCTTTGTTCTTCAGATGCCGAAAGGTGGAATTACCCTCAACTGGTGGGGTAACAATGTTTGGATGAACACCGCAGACGCACTAGGCACGCCTCTCTACGTGATGCCTCCCGGTCAGACATTTGGCCCTTCGACCTGGTCATAAAAATGTTACATTGGATGGATGGCCCTTGTATCAGTATTTGTAGAATTCCCCCTCTTCGAACTGCATGACTGACTCCATGAAATATTACCCGCTTCTTTCGTATTACTTATCCGACCACAACACTGTCCTTCACTTCTTTTTACCCATCAATTGTTGCATTACTTTCGCATCATCTTCGCATTACCATTATTTTCTTCGGGTTCTAGTGACTGCATTAACGCACTTGTATGTACCGATGACACAATAAAACTCTCATTATATGACAACCAACACCGGCTGGTCTTCCTGGGTGTCTTGCAACACCATCCCGCCATGAGAACCTTCACACATCGACTCCACCATTGTTTTAATTTGCAAACCAGAGCGATGCGCGATGGAAATACAGCACGAATAATATTGATGAGAACAAGAATGGTCATACACTTATGCAGGCTGACCCCAGATCCTAACCTCCCTTCCGCTCGTAGCCCAGATCTCCTTGCCCTGCTCTCCAAACACCATATCCGACACATCATCCGCCTCTTCAAAGCGTACAAGCTCATCCCACGACTTATGAGCAAACACACGGATACCTTGGTTGCCTGCCACCCCCAGGTACTGTGCGCTGTAATCGTACACCACTTTGTTGACCTTGAAGTTGTCCCCGAGCGGAATGGAATGTGCGGTTTTCATCTTCCTCAGGTCCCAGATGGCAACGGAAGAGAGACTGTCGGGAGCGAGGAGATGGTAGCCGTTCTCTGAGAATGAGAGTGAATTGACGGTGAAAGTCGAGGCGTCTGGTGGTGTGATGTATGCAGCTACTACACCGGAACGGACGTCACATATTTGGATCTTGGATGAGGGAGTGCCCAGTGCAAGGAGAGCGCCGTCAGGATGGATTGCAAGGGATGTAAAAGCATCGTCTGCGGGGGCTGACCGGTACACCTGAGTAAAGTTGGAGAGCTCATGGAGTGAATATGTCTTGTCAAGGGAAGACAATGCCAAGATGGAGTTTGTAGGATGTACAACCAAGCCGGTTAGTTCTCCCTTGTGCGTCCGAATGGTCGATTTTGGTATGTACTCGCCAGAAGCGCTATCATGTGCCCATATTTTGGCGATTTTGTCTGCGCCTGCGGACAAGAGCAAAGTGGATTCGCCCTCATGCTCGCGGAAAGCGACGTGGTTGACTTTCTTCGTGTGACCTTTGAGGGAGGCCAATACCTTATCTGTACTTCTATCGTACAGCTGGACAATTTTGTCGTTGCCACCCGTAAGGAACTGAGATGGGTTAAGACGGGAAACGGCAAGGGAAGTCATGCCAGCAGGAGAGGCCGAGTGCAACGACGGGATGGTGTGTGTTGCAACGAATGTCTTCACGTCCGCAGCACTCGTGTAACCAGCGGGAGCCTTGCGCTTTTTGCGGGTAGCAGAGAGAGTTTGCTGGGTCTCGTCAATCTGGTCGACAATCTCTTTGGGGAGAGCGCCTTCCTGAGCACCATTTTCTTCGGCCATTTCTACGTCTTCAGCACTGCCGTTTGCCGGAGTAATTCCCATAGTCGCCTGGACATTAGCCAGAGCTCTGAAAGAAGTGCAGGACGCGTGAGCGTGATTCAAGAAAGAGGATATTTGTAAAGCGCGTACTCTCTGGCAGCATCACGTTCTCTTATGAGACGGGCAATGACGCGACTGGCCGCATCTTGTGCGTATAAAGCATAACTCAGCTCCTGGCGGGTGGAGTTGTACTGTTGCTTCAAGGCGAACATCTCCAATACTACCGCATCCCACTCATTTTGAAGCATGTGCAGCAGAGCGGGAGTGGAAGTTGCGGCGGGAGGTCGTGGAGGGGCAGCTTTGGGGTCTAGGAGACACGGGTTAGCATGTTTGAATTAAATTCTTCAGACTGCAGTATTAAATAACGACGAAGTGGGAAAAAAAAACCAAGCTGCAGCACATATTGCGAGAAAAAGTGATCAAAAAACTCACTGGCTTTGACAGTCAACAGGTCAGACTCCTCGAGTTTCTCCCCGGTCAAAGGATCGGTGCCATTGTCGTTGATATATTTAAGAATCAACCGACGTTCGTAAACATGGCCAGATTTTGCAGACACAACCGGGTCCTGCGGGGGTTCGCCAGAGATACCACAGAAAAACATGACTGCTAGCTATGAACAAAGACGTAGTCCTAACTAGCGTTGCATGAGTTGGAAATGTTTGTTGATCCTTATTTGCGATATAGATCTCCGGATACCACTAACATGGCAGACAAGAAGCAGCAGCTCGTTCTGTCCGTAATCGACTTTCTAAACCAATCTATAGATGATGGTACAGTCAAGCAAGACGACAGGGAAGGCCTTGAAATCGCCAGTACGTTTTTGTGTTTTCGTTTGTCTCTTTTACGTTCTGTGTGGCTCAAGTACGCGTGTTCACGCAGTTCAATGCATCGGCGAGGCATTTGGTGTCGATCCGTCGGACGACAAGCAGCGGGAACGCCTGAGCATCAAACCAGCGAAGCTACAAACCATATTTGACGTGTTCTTAAAGACAAAAGACAAAGTGGGACCCTCGCCAGCATCCGCATCCGCACCCTCTGCCCCCACTGCAGAAGCCAAGGCCAAGGCTGAGAAACTCAAGCAGACGGGAAATGCGCAGATAACAGCCAAGAAGTATGACGAAGCTATTGACGCGTACACCAAAGCCATCGCCCTCGATTCTACCAATCCTGTCTACTACTCTAATAGAGCAGCTGCATACGCTAGCAAAAGTGATCATGCATCTGCAATCCTCGACGCTGAGAAAGCTATTGAAGTCGATCCTACGTTCGTCAAGGCATACTCTCGTCTAGGGTGACTATCTCATCTACTACGCATTTCCCCGTGATTCAATCTCATTCCACCGTTAGACACGCACAATACACTTTGGGAGACTACAGCGCTGCCGCTGCCGCATTCAAAAAGGGAGTTGAGCTCGATCCTACGAACACCAATCTCAAAGCTGGTTTACAAAATGCCATGGACCGCATTCCTTCTGAAGATAATGACGACGATGGTCCACCACCACTCGTGCCTGAAGGTGACATCTCAATGTCTTCAAATGCGCCTGGTGGTGCTGGTGCTGGTGGACTCGGTGGCATGGCGGACATGTTCCGCAACATGGGTGGCATGGGCGGCATGGGCGGTGCAGGTGGCATGCCTGACCTCGCTGGCCTCATGAACAACCCTATGATGATGCAAATGGCACAACAGATGATGGCGAACGGCGGATTGGAAAGGCTCATGTCGAATCCAAATGTTGCTAACATGGTAGGCGTCATTCCTCTGTTTTAACTTTCCAAGTAGCCATTCTGATCACATTTATCAGATGAACCGTATGCAATCTGGCGGAGCCACGCCTTCTATGGAAGAGCTTATGGCGGATCCAGAGCTGAGGAATATGTAAGTGGATCTCTACCCATATGCAATGTAAACTCGAGCTTACGTTACCGCAGCGCCAGCCAAATGGGAGCTGGACGATGATTCAAGAGGGAGCCATGTTTGTGTTTGGAATAAGTAGCTTAGCCGAGCATTTGCATCAGACCCGTGATTGTCGCCCAGAAAATACAATTATTGACGGTGAGATTATCACCAAGTTACATATGACAATTATAAAAGTATGCAGTGAATATCAGCGATGCAAACGAATGACGGCCTGACATGTTGAAGTCATAAAACCCAACAGTGTGAGGGAGAGCGCAAAGACACGTAAGGCAAATGAAAGCAATAAAGATACACCTAATAATTCAACAAACGAAAGACAATACCAATCCAATGAACAGGGCCAGCATAATTTAGAGGTGGCAATTAGGAGACCTGTAGAATATGATGCGATTCCGGTCCACGATGATTTTAGTCAGGACCACGCATTATGCAGATATATGTCCGGGAGAATAGTTCTGCGAAAGGTCGGAAGCAGGAAGAGGAATATGCATTTGTGTCTCGGGGGGTTGTGAGCTGGAACCCTCCTTCCGCATCTTCTCGGCCAATTTGCGACTCAGGGCAGGAGGCACCAGATCCAGCTGAACCGGGAGATCCGGAGGGTGTCCCTAACGAATCCGGTTAAACTCAGGTTCAGCATCTTGCAGGACGTCAGACTTACGTGAGTTAAATGATAACGAAGTCCGCTAAGCTGCTTGTACCGATTCGTGCAGCCTTGATGCGGGCAAGAGTACTGCTTTTTGGTCTTATCATCGCCTTCGCCAGTAGATGATGATACCTCCACAGAAGGTACGGTGAGACCATCGATGTAAGAGGTGACGAAAGTTGACACAATAGCGTGTTGGAAATGGGCCTTCGAGCTAGGTTATAGTTAGTATTTCCGACGAAGACAGCATACGTGGAAGTTCCGCACATTTGCAAATGGTACTGCAATCCATTAATACTCTGCCGAACACTGTCAACACTAGCTCCAAATAACTTCGGAACCGAAAAGACGTACCTTCCAAGATTTCCCGCAGCCTTCTAGGCCACATCTGTACGGCCTCTCTCCCCCGGCATCTTCTGGATGCGCACTCTTGTTATGATCCGAAAGACCTCGCGAAGTAGTGTAGCAAACAAGGGAACTTGCCGCGGTCACCGGCCAACAGCTTTCGTGACCGCACGCATATGGCTTTATAGACGGGCTAACAAATGATTCCGTGTTAGTCGATTGCGTCACCTTCATGAAAACGTGACCTACTCGTTGGTAGCGGGTAAGTCGGAGGATAGCCTCAGAGGTGTATGAATGTCAGCACGCTTTCGCGTGATTGAAGGCCGTGGCCGTGCAGTTGGACGAGGATTTGGATCGTCAGGATTTGGCGACGAAGTATCCAGAGGAGGGCCGCGTTTGGTAACTGATCCGATGGCCTTGGGGATCACACTGGCGGTGCGTACGTGCGTGTATGTGGATGGAGTGAAAGATGCTGATGGCTGGGCGGATGGTACAGGATGGAAGTTGGGTGAGACGGTGGGTGGCGAATCTGCATCAATAACAGGCATAGGAGCCCGGTGCGTGTTAAGCTCGGATTCGTTTGGTAGTGGATGAAATTGCGGCTGTAATTGTCCTTTGAGTTGAGGTTGATAATAGTCTCCACAAGCTTCAGGCTCTGTGGTGGCGGGTGGTGACAAAGAGCTGGTGTCTTGGTGCGCTGGCACCACGTGTTCAGAAGGTGGATAGTACCGGTTGCAGGGTTTCTGGCGTAATACAGCGTCGATAGGTGAGATGGGGGAACACATGTCCGACGATGATGGAGATGGGTAATACTCGCGATGAATGCTGGGTGAATCGGGTGATGTCATCACAAAGTGCGGAACATCATTCTCAAGCTGTTGGCGATGATGAGCCGCATAGTAGTTGTCAGTCGCCTCGTGGATTGAGTCTAGTCTCGAAGGCACCAGCGAGACAGAAGCACCCTGAGAAGTAGTTGGATGAGGATAACACGAATTTCGGGAGAGTTGTGATGGAGACGTCTCTCCATCACTGATCAATTGATGGTGGCACTCATCATGATGAGGCGCAGGTGAATAATACTCTGATGCACGTTGAGCGGGAACGGGTGTGTGAGATGGGGCAGGTGTGGGAGCGACGCTTCGCTGGATATCGTCATACTGCCGTTGTACAACGTGGTCCTCGTACGCATGGTGACGTCCCGGTTGAGCATAGTCCGTAGCTCGTGTGGTATTGACGAGAGATAGATCGAGGACTACCCCATAGTCAAAAACCGCGGGCGTATTTGCGGCCGGCGGAACGGAGGCAATAGGGAGCGGGTCGGCGTGAGTTTCCCCAGTTTGGTAAGAGCCGCTAGGGGCCGCGGTACTTTTTTCATACCTAGTTGCAAGACTGTGTGGACATGACAAGGCTGAACTTAAAGATGAAGACGAATAATGAAATGGGGGCGGAAGATTGACAACGTGCTGTATCGACTGTGGATGGGAAACTGAGGGTTCTACACTGCCCAGCAATCCCACGTCATTGTGAGACCTCACGTGGTTATGGTGTTGCCCAGATGCTGGGGAAGGTGCTCCGTCAAAATGAGATGGACTTCCGTTCCAATACTGTCTAGGGTCGAGCATGGGTGGAGTTGGCCACGGTGGGAGATCAGGATATGCTAACATAGGACTTGATGGTTCTGAAGTCATAGTCAAAGACGGTTTTGAAACCGCGACACCCTGAGGCTCGGTTAAAGGAAGGGCGGTCCTTTTTCGCTCAAGAAGTCTCCACCTGGGGGAAAATGACCGTGAGCTACGTGAGAACTAAGTGCGGAAGAAACAGCACCTGTTACGGCAGGCTAATCCGCTACGCTGTAACTCCTGGCCGACTTGACCCCATCGTCCAGTTAAACGAGAGTACGCGTCGAAGAGTTTGTCGTCCTCTTCTTTAGACCATTCGTCACGTCTGAGAGAAGGGTCGAGTGCCTCCCGATAGCGTTTTGAACAGGCGTCGTCGGTACGACCGGGTATGTGTCGGGCGATAACAGACCACTTTGTTGAGTGAACTTTGTAGAGCTCCAAAAGTAGATGATCTTCCTCTAGCGTCCAGGGAGATTTCTTCACATTCGGTGATAGGGAATGGAGCCATCGCTGTTTTTGAATGTATTGGGAGAACTGAATTGGGATTATGAGATCAATACTTACCTTCCTGCAGGCTTTATTGGTCCTTTCCGGGACACAGTGGGCGACAGCTTTCCAGTTGTCGGACTCGCCATGGATTGCGACGGCGTTAGCGAGGAGACGGTCTTCCTCAGCGGTCCATGGCCGACCGACGATGCGCTCGGTCATGATATAAATTTAAAGATAATAGGATTGAAGTAAGAAGGAAAGTGAGGGGTTTACTAAAGGCCTCGAGGAAAGAAGGCCGCATCACTTTGAATCAATTACACAAATCACAAAATGAAAAACTCCAATCACAAAATTACATAAATGTTTCACTTCATTTTTAGAAGTTATTTACCACGCCTTTTTTGGTACTGAACACCAAACAGCAAGTACTGTCGCTTTGGTATCAACACGGTTCCATCATGTCTGCTTATTCTTCAGATGAGGACACTACCAATGATGCCTTTGGCTTGTCCAAACTACCCGTTAACAAAAAACAGCGCACGGCCCAGGACAAGCTCGTGTCTGATGCTGCGCCTCATGTCCTTGCTGAAGTGGGTCCTTTAAACAGTTCATTTATCCACTATGTCACTCACCACGCCTGTAGGACCCACTAAATCAAACCTCGCTGGTCACCCGGCCGACAGACACGCAAATGAATGTAAATATCCCCTACAGTGATATGATGTTGCCGCTCCAAGGTCCCGAGAATCCATTCGGTGATTCGAACCGGTTCATCAATCAGAATGCACTCGCGGGCCATGTGGAAGAACAATCTATGTCAGACCACGCATTCAACGCCCAGCATCTCACCCACTCCATCCTCGGCTACTCGGTCAATCCCTCAATTGATCCAAATGCTCCCTCTATTCTAGGCTCAGTCGAGAAAGCCCGCGAAAATGGCTTTGCAACCATTGATACCCTGCGAGCGACCAACTCCCAGAAAAAGGAGTTGAAAAGAAAGAGAAAGGGAAAGGGTGACCTTGATGTCGTAGACGGTGAGGGCGCGTATGTCGGACCTTGGGCTGCATGGGACGGGGAAGAGGAGATTGGGTTCTTGGATGGTATTGAGGATATTGGTGATCAGCCACAGGAGGAAGAGGAGCCTGAGCCGACAATTCCAAAGAAGAAAGCAAAACCAAAGCCTGGCGCCTATGGCCAAGAAACCTCTGTCTTCCATGGCAAATCTATGACCGACTATCAGGGCCGAACGTATATGCATCCGCCACTGGCGGAAGCGCCTCATATTGTCAATGAGGTAGGCTCCCAAGAGACATTCATTCCGAAGACATGTATCCACACGTGGACCGGTCATACGCAAGGCGTCTCGGTCATACGATTATTCCCTGAAACTGGCCATCTCCTTCTTAGCGGGTCCATGGACACAAAAATAAAGGTACGCTAGATATGTTCATCCTATGTTTTCCTTTGGTCGTAAATTGACTGCTACCGCTAGCTGTGGGATGTGTATACACATGGAAATTGCCTCAGGACTTTCCATGGTCACGTGCAGGCTGTCAAGGATGTCACATTCTCTAATGACGGTAGGAAATTCCTGTCGTGTGGATACGACCGCCAAATGAAACTATGGGATACCGAGACCGGTCAATGTCTCAAGCGATTCAGCAACGGCAAGACTCCCTACGTTGTGCGTTTCCATCCGGACGAAGATAAACAACACATATTCCTCGCTGGTATGTCTGATAAAAAGATCATCCAGGTACGTTCTTCCACTGTCACAGGCTAAATTCGACCATTGAATTCGACCATGCAGTATGACATGAACTCTGGGGAGATTACCCAGGAGTATGACCAACACTTGGGTCCCGTCAACACTATCACTTTCGTCGACGAGAACCGACGCTTTGTCACGACCTCGGACGACAAGACCATTCGGGCTTGGGATTATGATATCCCAGTTGTGATCAAGTACATCGCAGAGCCTCATATGCATTCGATGCCGGCAGTAACGCTTCATCCTTCAAGTGCGTTTCGTTTCCTCCCCCCCATGTCAACCACTGATATTTTTCTTTGTTGTATTTGTAGAGAAATACTTTGCTGCACAATCATTAGACAATCAGATTCTTATCTACAGTACAGATAATTTCCGCCAAAACAGGAAGAAAAGGTTCGCGGGACATTCCGTGGCTGGATATGCTTGTCAGGTTGGGTTCTCCCCGGACGGCAAGTGGATAAGCAGTGGTGATGGCGAGGGGAACGTGGTGTTCTGGGACTGGAAGACGGGGCGTATCAAATCAAGGCTACAAGCCCACTCCAAGGTTGTGATCGCACATGAGTGGCTACCACACGAGACGGTAAGTTCCCGAGGTTTGTTTGCTTCGCTACCGATGTTGACCACTATATATGTATGCAGTCCAAAGTGGTAACGGCGTCATGGGATGGCTTGATAAAATTATGGGTAAGTTTCATCTCCGATTTAGATAATCTGACCCGTTCTGACGCTTAGTATAGGACTGAGTATTTTCATACTTACATTTATTGTATTTTGTACGCATAGTCGCATGACATCGTATTTTTGCTTGAGCGGTGGCGTCGTGTAAGTCACGCATCTGCGCAGTGATGAACTGGTCACTGGGCATAATATGACGCGATTGTCATTAAGTATATCGGACCGGCATGTGCTATGAAGCTGATTGCATCCAGCCAGGAACAAGTGGCTGAACGTTGCGCGCGATCGGAGCAAGACTGATGGAAAACTGCAGGCACTTACAAATTGGAAACTCATTTGATAACGAGTGTTTCGAACCGACAAAACTGCTTCCACTGTTCCACTGGTCTGGTGCAGTCCGATATCAGGATTCATTGGATGGGGATAACCGAGACTCCTATCATTGTGGCGCCAGAGGTGACACAAGCAGAGACACAGAATGGCCTGTTTGGCAACCCTCCAGTTTCGTATACATATTTTGAATACCAAACCTACGGGTTCGTGTATAATTTCACTGTTGTGTTGCCCAAACAACATGTGACAAGAATGCAGCAGAGTGCCCTTTTCAACGTCCCTTCATTTCAAAACAAAACGGACGAAAACGAACGAAAGCGGATGGTTGCCGGACGGGCCTAAAAGTAAAGGCTAGTAAATGCCCTTAAGCTATGTGTTTCGTCATTAATAGAGTGATTTGATAGAGTAGAATAAACGTTGTCAGATTCAGGCTCGGTAAAGAACAGGAGCTGATTGGTCGCGTCATGTTCCAAAGGAAAGGTGGGCTAAGTCATGAGCCCACGCATTCGACAAGCATTCCGTTCCACGTTGTCGCGCGGGTCTTCGTGTGAAGGGGAGTGACTATCTTTACTCTTTGAATTTGAAGCTGAGGGCGTCGTGTCATGATTGTAGCGGAGGAAGTTTATAGAACTCCCAGCCCAAATGAACCAATGGGCACATGCCATCATGATGATGTCGGTGAGCGGACTGAAAACTCTAATAGTGGCCGCTGCCAAGTACTACTTGGTTCCGCGTGTAAAGGGTGTACGTACGTTGAGTGCGGGTTCATATGCCTCATGGACAGTTTTTCCAGTAAATTGGCGCAGATTGGCTGATCCGATATTCTGTTCGCCATACTATATATATGTAAGTACTGGAAACCTTGCTTGACGTTCCTGGACCTAATGAGCCCGGCGGCCGTAGAGGGTTGGTTCCTGAGGCCGTCGGAAGAATGTTGACCGCGTGGATCATCTAACCCATACATATCCCGTCATATCCTTTTTTCTCATACCTCTCGAGTCTTCTCCGCATCACATAAAAGCACCTCGTTTAACCTGTCATTCCTTTAAACAGGCATACCTCGGCCAAATCATGTTCTCTCCAAAGTGGTATATCGCCTTCATCCTAGCTTGTCTTCTACAAGTATCAATTGCCCTACCAGTGCGTCATTATTCTTCTCATTCATCTAGCGCCTGAGCTGATGTCTTGATAGATGGCAAACATTGCAGCTAGGATCCCTGCACCTGTAAGAACTAACCCCATATAATTCAATGTATGATGCTTAGCTGACGATCTGCCCACAGGTGGGTCCAGTTGCAGATCAATTTGGTGGTGGAGGCAGTGGTTCTGGAGCCGACTGGTGAAACACTTCCCTTTCTCCCGTAAGTTCGTATATTTGGCACCGTAACTTGCATTAAATTCTCCTCAGCGCTCAGCATCCGTCTTCTCCATTTCCAGCGTTTTATGTGCTTAAAACTTGGGGCATCGTGCGACATATCCCTCACATACTGCTCACCACCACACCGCATCGCCTTTTTAAGGCGGCACACCATGTCGGATCTTACTCTTCCAATTTCTTTTGCGTCTACACCAGCGTCCTACTATCGTAATCTCACACTCGTTTTTATACCTAACTTGCGTACTCCAATGGTGGAAGCCATGAAGCGGCAGCACACACATCTGTCTTGTATTCAAATTTGTATTCCACCGGTTTTTCCTGTCACGAAATAGCTACTTAGGTCAATTAGTTTGTTTTAGGCACCTACGTGCTCTCCTTCTACTTTCATATAAAGGGTTTTGTCTTGATTGATTAGTTTTTCTTCTTGACTACGTGCGGACGAATAGACGACTTTGCACGATCCAGTATGATCAAACCACCGTACAAGCTCCGATAGGGCTCCGGCGCCGACCGAACTTCTACTCGAGGCCTGATCATGATTAAGGGCAGGCGTAGTCGCGTCAATGAGCGTGTTGTGCGCGTCAACTTTTAGTTCACGTCTACATTTTCCTCGTTGCCCACCATGTCGATGCTCGACGAGCCTGTTCCTCAAGATGATCTTATGCGCGACAGAACGCGTATATTCGAGGAATTCCTCATCTCAGACTCCCCAATTTACAATTACAGAGACGATATCGCGCGCATACTGCGCACAGATCAAACGCGTCTTATAGTTAACATCGATGACCTCCGCGACTATAACAGAGAGTTCGCAGACGGCTTGCTCAAGCAACCAATCGACTTTCTTCCTGCATTTGATGATGCCCTCGTCAATATCATCACTCAAGTCCATGACACCGAAAAACACGAGCTCGAGGGAAAGAGCTATCGCGTCGGCTTCAGTGGCTCATTTGGTGACCATCATGTCAGCCCGCGCACCCTCAAATCAGAACATCTTGGCAAGATGATCTCCTTAGAGGGCATCATCACGCGTTGCTCACTCGTCCGCCCGAAAATGCTCAAATCCGTTCACTATTGCCCCGAAACCAAACTCTTCCATGCGCGCGAGTACCGCGACGCGACAACGTCAACATCAAATTTGCCACCGACTTCCACTGTCACACCTCAGCAGGATGATGATGGCCATCCCCTGCAGATGGAATACGGCCATTGTGTCTTCCGAGATCACCAGCGTATCAGCATCCAGGAGATGCCCGAACGTGCTCCGGCTGGACAGCTACCTCGTAGTACGGACATTATTCTTGATGATGACCTGGTAGACAAATGCAAACCTGGTGATCGTGTTCAACTGGTTGGCTTCTATCGAAGTGTAGGAGGTGGCTCAAGTGGTGCCTTCAAGTATGTTTTCCTTCTTTCCCTTAATTTATCACTCATTCTTTGATTGCCCGACAGATCCATAATTCTCGCAAACAACATCAATCTTCTTTCCTCGAAAATCGGAGGCGGTATTGCACAAACACCGTTAACTGATACTGATATTCGGCAAATCAACCAGCTTTCTAAGCGACGCGACATCTTCCGCCTTCTTTCGCAGTCTCTTGCACCGTCCATTTATGGCCACGACAAAATTAAGGAAGCTATCCTTATGCTTCTGCTGGGTGGTGCGGAAAAGAACCTACCTAATGGTACCCATATCCGTGGCGACATCAATATGCTCATGGTCGGCGACCCGTCGACCGCAAAGTCGCAACTACTTCGCTTCGTGTTGGGCACAGCCCCACTCGCTATTGCTACTACCGGACGCGGAAGCTCGGGCGTCGGTTTAACGGCGGCTGTTACCACTGATCGCGATACCGGCGAGCGAAGGCTCGAAGCAGGCGCAATGGTTCTTGCAGATCGCGGTGTCGTTTGTATAGATGAGTTTGACAAGATGTCAGATATCGATCGCGTGGCGATCCACGAAGTCATGGAACAACAGACGGTCACCATCGCGAAAGCTGGTATACATACCAGTTTAAACGCGCGGTGCAGTGTCGTTGCCGCTGCGAACCCGATTTATGGCCAAGTGCGTCAGCCTGCGTGCATTTTTCTTTTTATATTTTGTAGCCTGACTACACTATTTGCTAGTATGATATCCATAAAGATCCTCATAAGAACATTGCACTACCCGATTCCCTTCTTTCCCGTTTTGATCTTCTCTTCATTGTCACCGATGATGTTGATGAAGAACGAGACCGCAGAATTGCAGATCACGTACTGCGTATGCACCGTTACTTGCCACCCGGAATTGAAGATGGCACTCCTGTGCATGACAACTTGTCACAACCGCTTACAATTGACGGACCTGGCGTACCATCCACGGAGGTAGATGGTGGGGCAGAAACCAGCCCCTTCGAAAAATACGATCCTCTGCTGCATGTCGGATTAACGGCAGCAAAGTCACGAACGCGAAGAGGCAAGCAGGTGAAGACAGAGGTGTTGAGCATCGCCTTCATCAAAAAATATATTCAATACGCAAAGAGCAAGCCTGCACCGGTTCTCACGAAGGGTGCGGCTAATCACATTGTGAATGTTTACGCCAACCTTCGCAATGAGGACGAGGGTCAAACCAACAGAAAGAAGGTATTTTCTTCTTCTATATTGACCCTGCCCCGTGTTTGATTGACGATATCCAGACTGCACCTCTAACGGCACGTACACTGGAAACTCTCATTCGTCTATCCACTGCCCACGCTAAGGCACGTCTCTCTGTCAAAGTCGAATCTGAGGATGCTCGTACGGCAGAGGAGATTATGCGGTACGCACTTTACAAGGAAGTTGCTAAGCGTCAGCGGCAAAAGAAGAAGAAACGCAAACTTCACCGTGCAGGAGCCACCGTTGGGAATGATGAAGATGACTCTCAGGATAGTTCCGATGACGAAGACGAAGATCAGGGCGAGGATGAACAGCCCGAGGTCCCTGAACGCATGAGTATACCTCCTCAAGGACAAGGACCGACCAAGAAACAACCCGCGAATGATCAAAGTAGTCAGGACACGTTGCGGAATGACAGCAGCCAGGATCTCTCAATGGATACAGTACCCATAGCTGCTGCGGGGCCATCACAGGATGGTGGCGTGCATCCAGAGAGGTGAGCGTTTCATTTCCTTCGTGCTCTCACGTCCCCAGTTTATCACTGGAGGACTAACTTGAAGAGTATACTTCTGACTCTTTTCTTCTCGCACGCGGGTTTTCGTTCGATAGGCTACAACTTTTCCGTGCACGGCTAGCGAATATTTTCTCTACGCGCCTCCAAGACGAGGAACAGGTTTTCTTGGCAGAACTTGTAGAAATGGTTAACGAGGGTCTACCCACGGGTGCATTGTTTGGGACAGCCGAAGCTACTGCAGTGTGTCAGGTCATGTCGGACGCAGATGAGCTCATGATCAGCGAAGGGATCATCTATAAGGTCTAATACTACCGCGGAGCCCTGACCTTGCGTTGTATTGCATGCGGCACACTGCAGTGTGCATTCTCCATCTTTTCGCTTTCCTTGCTTATCGTCTCATTGTTGTATCCCGTTCGCTTCCTTACTTGTACTGATAACTGAGACTGGAGATATTAATAAGAATAATCACCACATGACTGAGTCACCGATGCCATCTGCATTACTGTGGCGTAGCAGTGTTGAAGCGTCGGCTGGTCAGAAGATCTAATCCATTAACGTCAACTTTGGAACCCTGTCATGCAACTGTCATGATATTATTATCTGTGCCTGCTTGAGTATAGCAATGGTTCGAAAGCTAAATCGCATTTGTCGAGAGGGACACCACGCTCCGAGAGACGAACGACCCTCCCGGTCTCCTCCCACGCTGCTACACGAGTGCTCAGCCCTGTACCGATACGACCACTGGACGCCTACAGATCATCCCGCAGCCGCAGCACTGTCTTGACCTCTTCTTTGCCCAATCCCCCCGATCCGAGGCTCGTCGCAGACTCCAGAGCATCCTCCCATCCATCTCCTTGCCCCCCAAGGACTTCCTTCACGGCCCTGTCCACTTCCTCTCTACGTGCACCGAGAAGTCTGCCTGCAACTAGTAGCCGTCCCCAAGGCCCCTCAGCCCTGGCCCGCGAAGTCCTCAAGGCAGCTTGGCAAGTTTCGGCCCACAGTTCACATTCCGCTTGAACGGAACGTGCCTGCTCTCGTGAGAGTCCCGTGCGTGATTGTCCTCGGGTAAGTCCCGGGCGGAAGAGAACTTCGCGCTGAAGAATGTGTTCCGAAATGCGTGCTGCTATCCGCCTATATATGTGTGTTGTCACCGCAGTCGAAAGCGTATTACGGAGGAAGGTGAGGTGAGCAGATAAGAGAGCGATAGATGGGAGGAGACTTGGGGGCACAGCGATGCCATCATCCACGTTTTGAACGTCACCGTCATCCTTGGGACTAGTGGCAGTTACTATAACTAACGGTATATGCCGGGTAGAAAAATGAGCGACTTACGTTGTGATAGCCACGAAGTGTGGTCTCAAAGCAATTTCAGTCTCACCACACACTTGACTCACAAGCATATCTTCCGCCCTCGATACGAGGTTCGTGTACTGTGTAATTAGCTCCTCGAAAATAGTGCATTCTGGAGCATCGCTGGACCGGCGATCTGCAGAATTCGGCAGCGAAGGATGCATCTCCGCCCGAGTACGTAGCGCTGCCCGATGGTTAATTTCTGTCCACAGTTCCAAAAAGAACTGTCCGCAACAGGAAATTTTAGCATCAATAAGTTCCCGAAACACCGGCCTTACCTCTTCCTCCCCCCATTGTTGCATTGCAGACTCCACGTATCGCGCGCTGAGTAACGCCTTGCACAACCGTTGGCTACCCTCAATTCCCCCAGTCAACTTACGCGAGTCTGTCTTCGCTCCTTCAACACCCAGTGCGCCAGGGACCGCTCGAACCAGCGCAGACGAAAGTGTTTCGAAGGCATCCAGGGAAGAAGATACGCGAGAATAATACTGCTCAAGGATAGGAAGCTGGACATGAATAAGGAAACGCGTACGTTGGGCGAAAGAGGGAAGGGGAGAGTAGCGATCTGTTTCACCTTCAATTGCGAGCACATCAAAAGAGTGTCATCACGTACCAGTGATTTGTTCGACTTGAGCCTTTATTCGACGAGCTGAGTTCGTAGCCTTCAATTCGGCCACTGAGCGGGAGACCTTGTATCCGTCGGAGTCATTCGAATCATCATGAACAATAACCCATGCATCCGAAGCACTGATTATCTCATGGTATTGGTCCTCAGCGACTGTTGAAGAGCAGCTAGCTTAGTCTTCCTGACAGACAGACAAGTGTAATATGAAACTTACACTTTTTCTCGCCTTCTAACCAAGCGCCAAACCACTCCTTCTGGCCAAGGATGACAGAACTAACGCCTCCTTTCTCCTCATTCTTCTTTGCCTCTGCACTGACCACAAATTCATAACCTAATTCACGCATATTGGAATCGAAAATTAATGCCTGATAAACTGTGTGTGCCAACAAGGCAGGATGAGAGAGCAAAGTCGGAACCGTGAGCCGCAACTTGCGCTCCAAGATTGGGAGAAGGAGAGTAATGTAATTTTGCTGATGTTATTATCTCCCGTCAGGCTGCAAGAGCATATTTAGAAGTATGGGCTTACCCATGCATTAACACGCTGGTATTTTGTGCCTAGAAGTAAACGTTGTATGACATTTTCCATGAAGGATCGATGGTCATGAGCCACGTTCATTATGTGAGAGAGATACCACTCTGGCTGTTACGAGTGAATCAAGACGGGTTATTGAAGACGTCGAGAAACATACCTTGTCAAGGCGATTTGTCTCTCGTTCGGTTTCGAAATGGTATTTGAAACGAAGCGATATTGCATGCGCGAGGGTCTCTAGCGGGTATAAGCCCTCAGAACCCCTTTCAAGTTGGTTTGTTGAGCCCTCGATATTCTCGCCGCTGTGTGGTATCAGTATAGCCCATGATGCACAATATAGCTTCACTGACATTTCTTGCAGCAATATCAAGTCTTTGAATGCAGACTCAAAGGATTTGCGGTCATGCACACTCGCAGCAGGATAATCAACAGGCATTGGCCACTTAAGATTGTCCAGGGCACTAGTCAGTTTACTTGATGAGAGAACGATAAAATATCAGAACCGTGTCACAGAACGTAGATCCAGACTTACGCAGAAAACATTGCTTTGATATCCGACCACGTCTTGTTACGAATACGCCGTACGAATGTAACGAGATGTAGAGACTGTTCGACACTCCCGATATCTTGTACAGCATTGCAAGTTTGAACCACGTTGTTAACAAAGGCGCTGAGCCTATTGTATTCCGACATTGACGAGGTGGAAATTGGGGATGGTGCACCACGCAACTGCGCCAATGCTCCTTCACTAAGAAAGAGTTGTTTTTATCCGAACAGGGCAGGTAGAATTGATAGATCGTGCACACCTCAGCGTCAGTGTACGTTCTATGACAGCTACGTATGCCCGCACACTCTCAAGTTCCTTCAGTACGCGATGCATAGTCTCAATGTCCTCAAGGAGAGTTGGACTAGCGCTCGATTTTGATGGAGAAAGAGATGAGACGAGTTCGTGCGAGAGGTAAGTCATCTCGTTTTCTATCAACTCCCTGTCCTCCGCATGCTCACGAGCAGTGTCAAGGTTAGCAAGCGCTGCCACGCGAGTCTTCGTTACGAGTGAGTCAATCGATTGCTGAGATGCAGAGAGCTAGCTGACAACAGATAAACTACCATGAACCATTCAAATCAATCAACCCACCTGACGCTGTAGTTCTGCACTCCGTGCTTTTGTTTGTGACAGGACTTCGTCGATCCCATCGAGGTCGTCAATGTGAGCGAAGGTGGTGTCGAGGTACTCTAATGCAAACTGATGCGCAGCAGATACATCAGGCGGTTCAAGCAGGCGCTGTATCTTTTGTGAGGACATTGTGATGGCCCGACTGCTAACTGAATGTCGGGAAGTAAGTTACCACGTTTTAGTGACCATTTCAAATTATGCCCACGTGGTTATCTAATCTCTCCACGATACACTAGATGGCGTCAAAATTGCACAAAATGAGTCGGAACAAAGAACAACTATATGATACCCCACGCTGCGCGAAAGCAGAACTACATCTCCTCTCTGAACTGCCATGGCCCAGGTTGACTTTAAGCAAGCAAATGAGAGATATGCTGCCAACTTTGGCGACAACGGCAAATTAAGTATTCCACCGTCCAAGAACCTTGTTGTCGGTAAGTACTTGGCGCACCACAACTCTTGAGATAGCTTAACTAACTCACCGATAGTGACGTGTATGGATGCTCGCCTTAAGTGAGTTATAATTGCTGAGGAGGATATGTCCACAAATGACTGTTGAACAGGCCTGAGGAATTCCTCGGCCTGAATCTTGGGGAAGCACACATTATTCGTAATGCTGGGGGTCTTGCGTATGTCTCCATCGTCCCACAACTCCTGTGTTCTGCTGAACGAGTTCCTGTGATATTCAGCAAGGAATCTCTTCGCTCTATCATCATTTCACAAAGGCTCCTCGGAACCAAAGATGTGCTCGTCATTCACCATTCCGATTGTGGAATGCTCACTTTTACCGATGAGCAACTTCGATCCAAGGTCATTAATGCACATCCTGGAAATGCCACTGTGTCCGAGGCAGTAAACGGCCTGCAATTTGGACCCTTCCCTGATTTAGATAGCAGTGTGAAAGACGACGTCGCATTCTTGAAGAATCACCCACTTGTCTTGAAAGAAGGGAATATCACTGGATGGGTGTACGAGGTTGAGACGGGAAAGATCAGAGAAGTCGTGTGATAAGATGGCCGACCCGATATAATACAAGTTTGTCACAGTACAAGTGCAGATACAAAGAATGGTTGTATGATGTAACTCTAGTACTTCGCGCCTGTCAAATGAGTGGGTTCTCTGTCAGCACGAGGTCAGAAACATGATGCATGAATGGTCACCTCTGTCGTTTAAACTACAAACGGCCGCCCTTCATCTCCGTGACATATCGCACGACTTCACTCCAGTCTTTTACCCGGCGCACCGAATGCATGGTGTTTGCTTGCTCCAATACCTCGACTCCTCGTTTGACATCCTCTTCCAGGAACTTTCCTCCTTCTTTTTGGAAACGAACGTCATAAGCCATATCATTGCACTCATCAGAAGGCAGCGAAAGACGCTTATTCCATTCATATGAGCCGAAAAGGAGTACTGGGGGAGGCTTTGTTACCCCATCTAACGGGATATGATAGGCACAAGCCAGCGCATTCTCCATCGAGTCGTCGATCAGCAATTTGGCTCCGATGTCAATACAGACCTCCGCTTTGCCCAATTGCGTGGCGACCTCGTGGCCCTTTTGTGCACTCTTCATGGCGCCTACGCCATCTGTTGCAGGCTTTGCAGCATTCGCAAACTGACCAGTGCATATGATGCTGTGGAAGCATCCGGGAAACCAACGTTCGACCCAAGCCCAGCTATCATCATAGGAATCTTTGCCTCGAGCTGTGACGATGATCAAGCGATAGCCCATCGCACGCAAGGCTTCTACGCCCTCGCGTGCACCGGGCACGGGTTGCGCCTGCCATATCTGACCACTGGCATAGAACTTCATAACCTTTGTACGCGTTGTCAAAGGCGTTCCCCAGAACGGATTCTGGAGGAATGGACAGATCGGGATGAACAATCACTGCATCAGTAAAATACACTCTGCTTGCCTTCCAGTAGAAATAGTCTGCACAACGTGACCATGAATCACTGATGCACGGCGATATATCGATACACGATGACTTACAGTAAAAATTGTCGGTGGTCATTTGGCTACCATAATTCTCGTTGTGCCCTTGAGATATTAAACAAGCTTGCACCCAGTGCTCCTCATGCAGGTGAGCAGAATACACGCACATTGTGCTATGACAGCGTTGGTACTGCTTAACACGTCATCAAGGTCAATCGCGATGACAGGTGCAGAGGTGGGGGGTATGAGTTCCTTGAGCTCTGCGACTTGCTGTGCAGTAGTTTCTGCAGTGAGCGCTGGTTCAGGTTCTGGGCTGGACGCTCGGAAGGTATCGTTCACGGACATGGCGGTATCGATGGCTGGTCTATGTGGTATCTAGTCAGTAGACGAAGAATCAGAGTTATTACTATACATAGTTCTTCAAATGGGGCACTACGAAAATGCTGCGCCACTGCTGCGACTGCTGCGGTAACCACCCCGGCGTTACAATTGCAAACCTGAAGTTATCTTTATCGCCTGTTGTCGCCCACTACATGTTCCTCAGCGTCGTTTGTGATACATTTATCAACACTGTTCAAGACTTTAACATGATCAGTGTAAGCTGACCACTTACTACGCGCT
Organism: Suillus ampliporus; assembly: GCA_016584345.1. Taxonomy (NCBI): domain Eukaryota; kingdom Fungi; phylum Basidiomycota; class Agaricomycetes; order Boletales; family Suillaceae; genus Suillus; species Suillus ampliporus. The sequence continues at coordinate 176,334 of JABCPV010000046.1, read as the reverse complement.
TACCTTATCATACGTCACATGACCCATCCTCATATATTCCGCCACTTTCCAACCATTCGGATCAGACTCGGGTCTCATACCTACCATCACATATCCATTAGTACAACGCTCAAAGAATCCACAGTTTCGTCCTGTTACTTTCGCCTGATCCGTTTAGTGTTCCTTGTCGTTTTCCCGGGCAAGGTTCCAATCAGCTAGCTCTGGACTTGGCTTGGAGTCTTGATCTGCCGCACTGAACTTGTACCCCTGTAGTGAGTTTTGTCTTCTCGTTCCTTCGCATTTCAGCTTCTAGCTTTCCACATAAATTTTGATGCTGACAGGGTGGGTGAAAGTACTATATATCATTGCCCAAGCACAAATGTGCAGGCACCATTTACTCGTATTACAGATGCCAAATACCATGTCCGCCAATGAATATGTTTTAGTAGAGCTACTTATAATCTTATGTAGCATGTGCAATGTGCAACTTGAATGCGCATTACAAGTGCATTATGATGCGACCTACAATGTGAGTATAATATTATGAAAAGCTGCTGAAGAGTTGCTGAAGAGTATTACATTATAACAGAACTCTCCCGTGTTGATTTTCCAGCAAGTCAGTCACTGTCACAGCATGTCGCAGCACCAATCGCAGCACCCCCCCAAATAAGGAAATAGGGTGCTGTGGTGTGCTGCGATTGGTGCTGCGACAAGTCGCAGTCACTGAGATTCCAATGCCGTACAAGATTATGCACTAACTAGTAAGAAATAATGGTTTTCTATATTTCGAATCTTCAGTGCGTCGAGGCTGACAAAAATGATGGCAGGGCTTAATCCGACATACATATAATTACTATTTTCCTGCTACTAATGCTGCTCTCTCGACATGCATCTGCACAGATTGCCACTGAAATATGGGAATATCGGTGGCTCACCAGTTCACTGATGCAACAGCAGCAGCAGTACTGCGGCATCGACATGCACCGAGTGTATCACCCACCCCCATCCCCATCCCCACATTGTCCATGGAGCGCTTGTGCCCTCCTGCAGGGAGTACCAGTACACCGACGTCTTGCCATTCACGCTCGTCCTCATATGTTGTCATCAATTTTAACATACCTTCAAGTTCGCCCCCCCTTTCTGGCTTCCATCCCACTGGAACCACGAGGATTGCAATGAATGAGATACTGATTACGATGAAAAAGAGCTTGAGGTATGCTTCCCGCCTTCCGAAACGTCTCTAGTTAACAATCGCTGTAGCGCGGGCCAGATTTCAGCGACAGCGATAGTGTGGCTGCCAGTACCAATGAGCACATCATTTCTAGTAGTCAACGCATGCCACGACCTCCAAAGCGACAGCAAACAAGATCACAAGGGGGACCTAAGGCGCGAAGGAAGGTGATACTGACTGTGACTTGCGATGGCCGCATCAGATTGCACACGCATCAGAACTGTAGTACCTGATCATGTAGTTAGTAGGCTTGTGAGTCGGTTAGCTTTTCAACCGCCTCAGGTCACTCATTTACCAGAAAGTACGATGACTCAAATAATCATTGTTGTGGTATCCTAAGCGGAGGAATCGGTAGAAAGAAACTAGTGTATTGAGTCGTTCAATAAGAGTGTGAATGCATGGAAGAAAAGATGCGCGCTCGACTCCATGGCTCGTCTGGAGGTCACAGGGAAGGTCGAAGCAGTTAGCAGCAGGTATAGTTGATGCGCATTCAGTATTTGGTAGCATCGCAGCAGTGGTCGCGGCACTTGCCGCAGCAGTGGCGCAGCATTTTCACGATTTGCCCCTAGGGCGACTCTGCCCATTCAATTCTAATCGTGACGTCACTACATGTCTCACTTTAATGTTGATTGGGAGGTATCGACCTCGCATTTTAATTTTCATCATTCCAGCATAACTTGACCTACAACTCCATCTTGTATACACTTACCTCATTCAACGTCTCTTCATCCATGGCTTTTGAAATGCAACAACTCCTCACCTCTGGCAGGATCCAGCAGTGCAGCTTCACACCCTTGTATTCCACCTATGAATCCAACATCTCCGATGCTAAATTCGTGTCTCCTTTCTCCCACCCTACCGTACACTCCAGCGACTCGTCTACTCAGAAATCTAAGCGCAGGCGCTCCCGGAATCGGCACTTTTACAGGCGTAGACGCTCTTCCAAACGGAAGGCGCTCGAAGATGTCCAATGCTTTCGTTGATCCCTCGACTCTGGAAGCTCCTGCTAGCTTTTCCTTGAATTGGCTCAACCTGTCCTTCCCGGACCGCACTCCTGGCTATGCGGACTACTTTGTCGATTACTGGCGGCACGCAGTAGCAGTGCAGCAGGACCTTTTCATGGATAATTTTACTAGTGTCATGGCAGTGATGCATGAGGATTTATGCGCTGGCTCAACCGTCCGCTCGACTCAGCCCACGGGGCAAGGCAACGAGGCGCCCTCCAGATGCATACGATACGAAGATGATCTATTTGCAATCAGCTGTCCGTGGGACGATGACAGTCGGACCCACCTGGACGACTGGGACGAATGGCGACCGGAAGATGACGAAGTTCATATCCCAACCGGCGATCAGCACAACTACGGAGCTGTTGGCCAGCCATTGATATATCTATATCCGCGGCGCAACATGGGTACCAATTTCGAGATCGTCGCACCAAAGCCCTTCCGCGCATGGTACGAGCCAAGAAGCTGGCTCGCTCCTGAACCAATAACCTGCACCGAAACGGGGATTTCTCCAAGTGTCTGTCGAGTCCCGAATTGCCAATCGCGGCGAATGACCTCCCTCTCTACCATCTTCCGGATTTCCACATCGACATCATTCCTTGCAACCCGACAAACTCTTCAAATGGAGAGGGACGCTAGCAATTCCTCTACTACCACGGCTTACTACGCAGATGCGGAGTCGACCACCGCCTATGACTCGGAGGATATGACCAAATGCACGTCACTCTCCCGACGCAGCGCATCTCCCTCATCCTACCTATCCGCGATTGCCGCCTCTATCATGCCACGAAAAATGTTTCCGTTACCCACTGGCGGGCATGAGTCCCTTCTGTGTGACAATTATCCTGATCATACCAGTCGTAAAACTGGGAAAGCCCTTCGTCTCGAAAGACAATATTCGAGAGAGCAGAGGATGTTCCGGTTTTCTTGCGTATGTCCCTTCTCTTATCGTGCGTCAGCGGTCGAGGTTCTGATTATGGTGCTACGTAGATGTCTTATGATCAAAAGATTGCTGAGATTGAGAGATCGCTTAGATGGATGAGAGCTCATTCGCGACGGGTATGAACTCAGACTTAGATGCATGATACTTCTCTGTATTATATTAAGCATGAATTGTATTTATCAAGGACATTCATTCTCTGTTCAATCCATGCTGTTACATCGCCCCTCCTGTCCCAATGCGCAACTTTGACTAGAGGGAAAACAGTGGCCCAATAAACGGTCTGATCTGCAATGTACGGCTGGAGAACACGGGCGTTGGGTGTAAAAAATGAACGCGGTGCAACGTCCGAAACCAAAGGTGGGGGATACAGTACCTAGGAGGAGTTAGTCTTGGATCCGGAAAAGCGTGTTTCGATTCTACTGCCAACATAATCTTCACTGCTAAAAACTCCTAGATCGTCTCTGTCCCCGACCCGTTCGATGGGGATACACTGTTTTGTTCGGTGCCATACTAGTCGTCACCCCTCATGTCCCAGCATAATCTAAACGTTTAAACATTACTTTGTTGGTGATTCATGAACCGGTCGAACAATTCAATCTAAGACTACAATCTTTTTATACTGGCTCGGCTATTGTCAACTAATAGATGATAGATGCCACTCTGCAGACTCGACTCGTAACGTCAAGTAATGCAATACATGAAACCTGTAGCTTCAATTTCCTTTTCCCTCGCTAGTGGCCAGTCCACTGCATATCACTTGCCCACGGACAGTGACCTCCGCCACTACTGAGAACAACGGCTTAATGATGTCCACATCAACATCAACTTCGTCGACCATCTGTAAGTCTATCACTTTGACATTGCAAGATGCAGTAGCTGCAAGCGCCGCCATAACGATATTGATGTCCTGTTCTTGTTCTCCCATTATGAAAGTCAATTTCTGGAGTACGGGAAAATGAGATCCACGGAATACGTCGATCAAATCGCCGTGGATGGGGAGAGTCATTGATTCAAGGCAAGAATGTGTGGTTGGACTACTAGTATTTTGAGCGACAACATCCAATGTCAAAATTGAATTCACAGCGATGGTCTTCAGATGAGGAAAAATCGCCGAAGTGCAGTGTATGACGTTGGCGGAAGCGCTCAGGAGGTGGAGATGACGTATATTTCGGCAGGTAATGGCAGGTATAAAGTGGATTTGATCCAACCATGAATTGATGATGAGTAGGCGACAGAGATCTGGTGCGTGAAATCTCCCGACATCTGACCAGAGACACTCCAAAGTTCTCAACTGGGGTGTAATGAACTGGTGTGTGACGAAAATGTCCTCGTCAGCGCATATTCGTGATGCACCGACCACCGTTTCCCAACGCCCCTTCTCAGCAAATAGGATCTCGAGCAGTTGACGATCTGCCTGTGGGAAACTCCGCACCCTTCCTCTGCTGCATTTGCAAATGATAGCTGGAAAAAAATGGTGTTGGATTCGAAGGGTGAGAGGTCGACTGCCAGACAGGGCGAGCCAAAACTGGAGCAGAGATGGCAGGAATGGCTCCAATAGTTTAATGGCATACCCGGGAAGCTCGACGTTGATGCATGACCAGATGCCTGTTGTCGAATGTGCAACGACTCGCCAAAGGCGGCACACCCGGGTGAAGAGTAGGGGAGGGCTGGAAAAATTGGCCGACATAGTTTTGTTTCCAAATGAGAAAATACTAGGACAGTCTGGCATAGCGTTGACGATGAGCAAGAATATCTCCTGTAGAAGTTCCGCTGGCAGCCGAAAGATGGGGGGTTCTAGGTGGTTCAGGCTGACGGGCCCGGGAGAATGAGATGCATCGATCCTCTGCATGACCGCTTCCATGTTTTTCTTGTCGAAGGTTTCCATCATTTTTTCAGGGGAAAGTTATGTGCGGAATAGGAGGTTGAGTAGGCAAATAGCACGTGACTTTGACTGCTTCGGATCCAAACACTGCAGTATTGGTTTACTTATCACATGCACCCATAACTCTCACTCTTACTATTAGGCGCGCTCGAGGCTACTTATCACTGTCTTCTAATTAATCGCAGGGGCGTAATCGCCTGCGAACACAACATTTATCTGACTTGAGACAGGATGGTAACCTCGAAGCTTCGCCTTTTGGATCAGCGAGTGAAGCAACTCGCGCAGGTGTATGCCGCGCATCGGCCCCAGGTACAACGAGGACTCACGGTCGGCTTCGTCCTGTACGTGCTAACGGCCGCATATCGTGGACTTGCCGCCCGCCCGACCCCAAAGAAGGACGCAGTTCGAAAGGACGGAAAGCCCGCCCGTGTCGCTGTACGCTTCTCTTACTTATTTCCAAACAATCGGCTCACATTAGCTGGCAAGGTTGATGCCATATTCTATCAAAGGCTGGGTATCATCTTGCGTATTGTCATACCAAGCATACGCTCCAAAGAGGCCCAATTGCTTTTCATGCATTCAAGTCTCCTCATTTTCCGCACTGCCATTTCGTTATATGTTGCCGCTTTAGATGGAAAGTGCGTGCTCCAGACAAATCAGCATGTTTTGAAGTGTCATGTACAATCCTCATAGAATTGTTGCATCTCTCGTGCGCGGGCAGTCTCTCCAGTTTCTCCTTAACATAGTCCGATGGCTACTGGTTGCAATTCCGGCCACTTGGACGAATAGCTGGCTTAGTTACGTCCAGAACAAGCTCGCGCTCGCATATCGTACACGACTGACCAAGGAAGTACTTAAGCTGTACCTTGGCGACGATGCAGATGGCCCGGAGGGCAAAGTTTATTATAAGCTTTGTTAGTTTTGCCTCCTCTCAGTGCAATTCCTCAGTGACTCTTGTCATCTAGCTAACCTTGATGACCGGATAAAGAATCCTGACCAGTGAGCGATCCACCTGATCAAATAAATATTTATCTTAGGTTTTGAACAGGATGATAACTCACGATATACAACGATTCTCTACGCACCTTGCCGTAATTTACGCGAACCTCGCGAAGCCAGTCCTTGACGTGATACTTTACAACTACCAATTGTCACAGAACGTAGGTGCAGAGGGTCTTGTCCTTCTCACTGTTTTAGTTCAGACATCTGCTGCGCTATGTAAGTCCAATTTCTATCGTGCGCATATATTCCGCTAATACGAATGCAGTACGTGCTCTCACCCCTTCCTTTGGGACGTACACGGCTCAATCAGCTGCGTTGGCTGGTTCGCTTCGACATTCACATTCACGCCTCTCCGAGTTCGCAGAGGAGATTGCATTTTTTGGTGGGGAAGAAACGGAGAAGCGGTTAATTGAACACGAGTATGCTGCACTCGTTCAGCATGAACAAGGAGTAATGAATAAGAGATGGTGGTACGGGTGTGCGGAGGAGGGCATCGTCAAGTGGCTGTGGGGTAGCTTTGGGGTATGCACTCGTCAACCTGTGAGTTGGATCAACGTAACATTTAACATTTTAGCTCGTCGTCTGTGCAATTCCTGTCTTCTTCAAGCTGCCTGGACTATCAAATCTTGACCTAGGCAGCCGCACAGAAGGTGTGTCTTCTTAGTTGTGCCAGACTCAAGTCGCTTGACGTTCCACAGGCTTCGTGACAAATCGAAGATTACTTCTTTCTTCATCAGGTGAGATCATTCAACGTTTCATATCTCACTGCTGACGTGCATTCATAGATGCTATTGGTCGCGTGATGTACTCATATAAAGATCTGGCGGAACTCGCGGGCTACACCTCACGAGTGTCCCTTTTGCTTGACACTATGTCAGACATGCGAAAGGGCAAGTTCGAGAAGGGTCTTGTTAGTGGTGCGACTGAAGGAGAGAATGGCAAGAGTACGTGGCGAGTCCATGACGTAACGCAAACACTAAACGCAACACCCTTAGTTTTGCGAAGCCGCGGACAAGTTCTCCTCTCGGACGACATTCAATTTGAGAATGTCCCAATCGTCACGCCAAACGGTGACATTCTTTTGAGGAATTTAACCTTCAATGTCAAACCTGGGGTGAGTTTATATGCAATGCATAAATGTCGCATCTTATGCTAAACAAAACTTGAAGGAACACCTATTGATAGTTGGTCCAAATGGTATGCATCGCTGCTTCCGTGACTGTCGTCGCTTCATAATGGCATGTAGGTGCTGGGAAGTCTTCATTGTTCCGCATCCTTGGCGGCCTTTGGCCTGTTTATGGTGAGCTTGATGTACTTGTGCAATGCGTTATTTTTATCATGACTACAGGCGGCATTGTTCGGAAGCCTCCCGCGTCAGATTTCATGCTCATACCTCAACGACCCTATCTTTCACTTGGAACTCTTCGCGACCAGGTTATTTATCCGCACTCGCAACAAGATATGGAGGCCCGTGGGTAAATGACATGGCTTTTGAAAATTTGAATCTAAGACATGTTCTAGGTGGAGTGACAGATACTGACCTCCTTGCGGTACTTGAAAGGGTTCGTATGGAAAGCATCGTTGAGCGAGAAGGGGGTTGGGACGTTACGCGCGAATGGAGAGACGCCCTTAGCGGAGGCGACAAACAGAAGATCGCTTGGGCACGACTCTTCTACCATAGACCTAAGGTAATCACGCACCTCACTCTTGTGCCACTGAACGTTGATCAGCTGGCTGCAGTATGCCATTCTTGATGAAGCAACCTTCACTCGTCCCTCCTGACATGGAGGGTACGATGATGGAACAGGCAACTGCCCTTGGAATTACGCTACTCACTGTATCTCATCGTCCATCACTGTGGAAGTACCACTCGACGATCTTGCAGCTGGATGGTCAAGGCGGATATATTTTGTGTGCCCCGTTTTCGTTTCTTGCCGTAAATGCACGTTTGACCGACCTTGTAGCACGAAACTGGACGCAGAAAAACGTTTGGCCCTTCAAGAAGAGAAGCAGGAGTTGGAGACGAAACTGCTTGAAATGTGAGTGCCCTGTTTAGCTGCCAGGTCGAAAAGTGTTTTCATATTATCCCGCAGACCGAAGGTGAAGGCACGTCTCGCTGAACTGTGGTTAATTGCGGATGCGAGTAGAAGTCTGTAGTAGTTTTGATTGTAGAGACATGTCACAGACGATATACACAAGTCTTCAGTGAAAGGATCTGCGCAGGTGAATCAGATAATCGAGGAAGATCTGACTGGGTTCGGAGCGGCTACAATCAGAAAGAGACTCGGTTCGGATATGGGCAAGTGCCGAGATGCCGCGTGAGTGCCGGAGGCTGGAGCCAATCGCAAATTTATCATACTACTTCTGGTCTAGCCAGTAGAGATTGACACTGCCGGACCTGCATCGACCGTTCCTTCCGCACGACCACCTCTCTCCCTTCCGCGCCGTCATGCACTTCTTCTCCCAGTCTTTTAAGTATGAGTGAGTATTTTCTGCTCGTCGTCGTCCCCAGTGTGCTCACTTTGTGACTTTCAGTCACTCATGGTCTCACGTCGTTATTGGAATGTGGCACAAATACCCCAACCCGCATTGTACTCACGTCGTCACCGTCGATGTCCTCGATCGTACAGTCGATCCGACAACCGGAATAATACGGACGGAACGCGTTCTTGGTTGCAAGCAGAAGGCGCCTTCATGGATAGTTAAGGTCAGCCGCTCTAATGTCCGCACGCGACATCGGTCTTACTCCCGTGTTCGATCGTTTTAGCTCTTCGGCGGCTCAGAAGATGCTTTTGTTCGTGAAATATCCTTCATAGATCCTGCAACGCAAACCGCAACGATAACTTCCGTCAACCTCTCGCTGTCTCAGTTCGCTACTTGCTACGAGCGAATAGAGTACAAACCGTTGTCCTCTACCCAAACGTCCTTTACGCAGACAGCAGAGATACAGGCGCGGATGGCCATGTGGAGAAGTATGACGGACAAGTTTGAGGATTGGTTGGTTCAGCGTTTTGAGCAGAACGCCATTTCGGGTAAAGCGGGATTCTCGGATGTGCTCAGGACAATGTGGGAGGCCAAGGAGCAGCAGACTGTACCATCATAGAACAGCAGGATATCCGGTCTGTTTCCTTCTTTTGCTTGCACTTTTGGCATGTTAGATGCGTCCATGGAACTTCCTTAGATCACAGTCAAAACGTCTGCCCCGACGACTTGCGTTTTATTTTATTTTATAATACAGACGCACATGTATTATTTGGATTCGTGCACATATCTACGAAGACATCCGGATCCTCAATACTCTAGACGAAGGACACCGGTTAGACTTCTTGCTCGTATGCTTCTTCCCATCCCACATCAGCGATATTATCATCACCTTTCTCACTCTCATCATCCTCTCCTTCCTCTTCTCGATGTAGTCGAGGTGCTGGTCGTCGACTTCCAATGCCTCCGCCTTCCTCAAGAACTATCATGCCTTCTCCGTCACTCTTATCATCCATAGTATATAAATCATCCTTGTCATCGAGGGATGGAGCTTGTGGCCCATCTATGAAAAGATCCTTGAGCGCATCGTAGTTGATCCGTTTACTGTACTTTGGATTTTTCTTGATGAGATTTCGCACTGATTCAGCTGCAGTACTTCCAGACGGCATTGACTCGTCGCGCGGTTTAGTGCTGTTTTTTCGACGCTGAAGAATATGAATCTATCAGTATTGAAACTAACGAGAAAGGAAATAATTTTCGGCAATGGCAAGGTACGAACCTTGCGACTTTTGGGTTGATGACCATCAACTGGTTCGCCTTTGGCTACAAACAAAACCGCTCAGTCACGAACATGCATGATAATAGCCTGAGGAAACCATACCAGCTAATGCTTCCAAGTAATCACGGTTTATCTCTACCCATACACGTTCCTTGATCTTCACCTCCTCTTCAGTGAGGATAAATCTATCAAGTTCATCATCGTCCAATCCTAGCAATTCATCGACTTCGGCAAACTGGGCCTGTCGGCGCTGATCAGCTTCGTCCAGAGCGTCACGAAGAAGTGAGCCCTGGTTATTTTGCAGGAAACTAGCAACTTCTTCAGCGAGGGCCTGATCAACAGTTTCTTCGATGGCGGCTGCTATCGACGAGTCAAGATCGGGAGATATAATGTTTGACGCCGGGCGCAGAGCAGGATCAATATTGGCATAAACTTCTTCATTTTCGTCCGGGTAAAACAGTGGTACTGGTTCAGACGTCCCAGCAAGGATACCCTGATTGAACAGTGCAGGGTCGATTGTGGGTATCTGAGGAGGGGCCTCCTCTGGAGGTGCAAATTCCACTCGTTCTTCTTCAGACTCGCTACCTCTCCTTTTCCGTTTGCCTTTCCGCTTCTGTTTCTTAGGTTTGTTCTTGGGCCCATTGAGAGCCTCTTCCCGTTCTTTCTCTTCCTTCTCCCTTCCTTTCGTGAAGGCAGGAGGATCCATTTCTTCGTCTAGCCACACTGTCCTGAAGTCGGCAAGCGTGAGGGCACCGCTAGGTGTGTTCTTGAATTCCTCTAATCGTTTTTTCAGTGTGGTGTCAGCGATCTTCACCACTTGTACAATCTCCTCGACTGAACGCCGGAAGTTATTCATACGTGCGGCAAGGAGGAGCGCTGCACCGCAAATTCCTGCTGGGCGACGGCCCCGAGTTACCCAATCGCGATCGAAACGTTGTACAAGTCGGACAGCATCGGTGGCGACTTTGTGAGTTTCTTCGCCAAACTCGAGCAACGCCGCAAAGCGGGAGATGTAATGAGAAGGGTCGACGAGAGGGAGTTTTAGATTTAAAGTCTGGACGAGTTGCAGGTATATGTGACCCAGCTCGAAGACATTGACCTGGGCAAAGAGATGGTCAGATGTAGTTTCGATAAACACACAATACTGTACCTGTAGAAGATCTGAGAAGTCTATAAGCATATAGTTCCGTGTCTCTTTTTGTCGGCAGGCAACATATAGACAGACAGCAGCGACATTATTACTTTTGCGACCCTTCGTAAACTTGTGTTCAACAGCAAGGGTGTAAAGACGCGTTGCCGCCAAGCAAACAACTTCAGATAGACGCAGAGCAGCAGCGAAGTTCTGGATCTTTCTGCTAGCTAGTGAATCATAAGGTCTGATATGACTATGACAAAAGTGAAGGTTTACCATTCGCGATAGTTTGTTCGCGAGACTCGCTACTTCCTCTGTTCCCAAATGGACCAGACATTCGCGCGTGTGCTAGCAGAGGTAGACTGAGACTTTGTCCGCAGAATAGCTATAACCTGCACTTACTTGAACCCTGGCCGACATATGATCCCTGAACCATTGCCGCGCCAGCAGAGGTTTCTCCAAAAGTGACCTCTGAAACTATAGTGTTCTCCTCCACTACTGTTCCGCATTTGACACAAAAGCCATTGCCAGCAGCTGCATCATACTCGATAACAGTTCCTCCGCAATCCGTGCATACAGTCTAAGCGCAGATTAATGCCATAGATGGAATATAGTAAATGAACCTACCATGATGATGAAAAGCGCTCGAAGCGCTCGGATAAAATGCCAAACGTTCTGAAGTTAGAAGTGGACGATGTGGGACGCTCGGATCTCGCTCTTCTTCTTCCAATGTTGATCCAGAGTTGATACAGTTCTCCTAATAAAAAATGATAATGATAAGGGCGAAACTAGCTTAAGTATGATACAGTTGAACGGGTCGTCGATTACAATAGGCGCTCTTACACGATGATCTTGAAGTGAGCCGGACTCAAGCCGGACTTCCAAATTCGCCACTCGTCCAAAACATACTTGCCAAAAATGGGAAGCTCTCCGTACATGTTGCACTCAGTCACCGGTTCTGTTCTTCTTCTTCCGGACTGTGTATTGGACTGACAGTTTTCGTATGGCTATCCTCCTAGAAGGTTGGGTGTTATGGACTTATTAGAAAGGCCCCGACTTCAGAGTTTGATACTGGCCTTCGCGAGCTACGGCACCAAGCACAGAGTTCCAACTTGAATTCCATACTAAAAAAATCTTTGATCAGACTGTCAAGTGCCCACGAATTTGGGCAGTGTTTCACTGCGAGTCATCTGATGAGAGTAATCAACGTGATCCACTATGTAGCTAGTACTTGCTAGTATAAGCTAGCCTATCGCCGCAGATATTGTCATATATTTATTGACGAAATCCGAAATTATATGTACAATCGCCGTAATCTACATAATCATCGGTTCACTGATCGGCGCCCGCCCGCCCGCCCAGTTTACCATTTTGGATGAGTTCGTGCTCCGGCTCGAGCTTTCGTTTTCGACGGCGATACAAACGACGAACGACTTTGGGTATTGGCCATCATGGAGGCTGTTTCAAACATCATATTCTGTTCATACACCCATTGATCATGAACAGCATAAAATGCGCAAGCAGAGTGGCCTGTAACGTGCTGCACCACCGCCCCATGGGCTTCATCACCTTCTTTGCGAATTTCTCCCTCTGTCTAATAAAAGGCTACAGATAAGCATCATAGTCCTGTTACTTCTGTGACTACGTGCATCAGATCCGGGAGATTTCCTATGCATGTTATATTTGTCCAGGTCGTAGCGTTGCCAAGGTTCTAGTGACATTCATGAGAGCTGTCATTGGCGCTTCAAGTTGTGGAAATGCTGTGTGACAAAGTTGTCCTGCCTCTTGGCAGTGGGACTCGAACTGCTTGAAGTAGCGGCTGTGAAAAGATATCCTCCTTCCATTCCTCTTTCTGCCTTTCATTCTTCTCGATACTCTGCACCCCGGCAGGACCATCGTAGCAGTTCGGTCGACTTTCTCCCGTTTGCTCTTCTGTCTTTTGCTTGAGTTCTTGAACGAATTCTTGCTAATTATATTTGCCCTAGTGGTATTGTCGTTCATTTATTCGTATCGGTATGGGTTTTTCAGGTAGTGGAATCCAAGTATCTGAAGGCAGTTTGATTCTGCAGCTAGTTGTCCATCATGCGCATCAAGCAACTGTGGAATGTTATCCCTCTCCCATCCAAGATCAAGTTACTAGTGAGTCTTTGCACTAGCTTCACGCTCCAAACAATCAGAGAGACGACCTGCCACTGAGGGAGGTGTCCTGAAGCAAGAGCATTCTAATAACGATGTTTGGACAACTGAGCTGACTAGCTTCGAAACAGTGGGATCGAATAACTCTTTCACGCACAACTACCTTTTACTTCGTATTTTCTGTTCTACATTGCGTTCTCCAGATCATCTTCCAAGTGCACGCCTTTCAAATCAATGTGGGGGCTGCTGAATTCTTGGCTTCGATCACGGAACAAGGAGCCGCCATCGATTCGAATGCATTCTACGTTCTGGGGAGCGACCTTCGCCTTTGCGATAATATTCCGGCAGACTTCAGCACTAGCTCCTGTCAAGTAGTCTGGGATGGTATGACAATCGGGGACAATTCTATGATATCTGCAAATGCAGCGGACTCGACCCCTATGACCAATTCACTTTCAACGGGGACGTCAAGTTCCATGACCTCGACCCGTTTCGCGTCCTCAGGTTCGACGGCGTCCACGATTTCAAAGATTTCAACGAGTTCGAGCCATACAGGTTCGACGGTGTCCACGATTTCAACGAGTTTGAGCCATACTGTGACATCCGCAAGTCCAGCGACTACCGCGACTTCGAGTTCAAAGGCATCCACGTCTTCCGTGCATACCACTACCTCATCGGCGGTGGCTTCAACCTCCACTGGTGACGTGAAAAGCGGAGAGACTGCTGCTGCAATGGTCAGTGGTAGTCGCTCCAGGATACAAGATCAGCTAATGCTCCTTCAACAGCCAAGTAAACGCAGCGCTGTTGGAAATGTCCAAGCCGTGGAGGTCAATGGCACCGTCCAAGTCATGGTGAACGGATTTGGCTGGACAAATCAAGCAGCCGTCTTAGATCGACAGTGCCTTTGGGCTCTGAATTACCCAGTTCAAGTGTAAGAAGGGTTTCGCCGTACTCTATACTATTTTATAACGTCACCGAAGCCTTCAGCAGACCGAGCGGGAAGATTTGACTTTCATCGCTTTTCAAGTCTGGGTTCTCGGAATGTCTATCGTCGCTGTAAGCAGGTTGTTTTCTTTCTTCATTCATTCATTCATCACAACGTTGTACTAGATCCTGAATGAATCCGTCCCTCACACGTGAGTGTTGCGGCAATTTTTTTGTTGTTGCCAGAGGTGCTTAGAGGACCATAGCATCGCATCTCTTTTGACACACGTGATGGCTACTGGATGGGCAGGTTATCAGATTTTCAATACCGCTCAATTTCGCGGTGACTTTGCGAGGTTGTCAACGAACGGAGCCTGCAATCCAATCAATCTCTTACCGTCGTATTGGCAAAGTCGCGTTGGTGCTGAAATCGCTAGCTTGGTGCTGAATATCGTTGCACTGTTGGTTTCTGCCTTCCTATCATGGAGACTTGCTAAGGTGATGAAGTCTCGATCCTGTTTTACAATCTCACAGTACTCATTTTTGCCTCGATTACTTTCAGCTCTATGGCTGGCAAACTTTCAAGCGAGTCGGGGCTTCAATCGCTATCAGTCGTGTCTACAAACTTGTACTCGTACTTTCGATCGTCATCCAGATGTCGCTCTTCTACATGGTGATCGCTATCTCTCTTTGGCTCGATCAACTCTGCAATGGCAACATTGGGCGTCTTACTTCTTCCTCCGCATACAAGCCATTCCTAATCATAACTCTCATCGTGAGTAACAAAAGTTACGTGCCGTCAGAACCATCCACTGACTACGTGTTTGTGTAGCTCTTGCTTCCGTGGTTGACCACAGTCAGACTTCGCTTTGTGATTGCTTGGACAATAGCTTACATTCCTCACAGGGCTGGTATGGTGTGCGCCGAGAACTCAAGATCCCTATGTTGGTATTTCTTGCTCTCAGTGTCGGATACCTTGCGGGCTGGGCAGCAATGTTTGATTCCATCTCGTTCCGATGGACGTACATGACCTGGACATTCTTTGGGGTGATGACCTCCACTTCCGTCTTCCTCACACTTGTTGCGTTGATCCTGGGTATCATATGCCGTATTAACTTTGGCAAGGGGCTTGTACGATATCGTGAGTTTGAATTCTTTGTTGCTCTTGCCCACGAGTTTATGTGGTTGGCACAGTCAATGCAGAAGAACCAATTCCAGAAGATTTTGTCCCCGTCAACTACGGAGATGACCCGGAGAAGTTCGCATTTCCGTCTGATGATAGAGAAGTGCCCACATTCCCCGTCACTTTCGGCCCGGGACAAGAAGTCTCTCCCTCTCAGATGTTCCCACCTCCTATATGGCAGACATTCACCACACACGAAGGTTCATTCTCGGTTCCGGGAGCCATTCAAGTGCCCTCGGCCGCGCTGGCGAGGCAGCCATCCGCCCAATCCTACAACACCGTCAATGTTGAGCGGCACCAGTCCAAGAGTAGCACCCATAGTTCAATAAGTACTTCAAGCAGTGGGAGTGGTTCCGTAGCTCATTCTAAACGTTGGGTCATCGAGTAAATATCAGAGTTGTTAATTATCAGTACCACTGGGTGGTCGTTTTTATTTGCTGTATAAAATATAGACGTGCACTCATTGCTTCTGCTGAACCATCGGAAGTCGGAAGTCCAGCTGTTAAACTCCCAAAAATCCACCATGTTACCGTTAAAACTACTGTCCGATTGTTGATATTCCCCTCCCTGTCCCAGTTTCCGACGGAAGGCAACCACCGCGTGTTGTTAGCATATATATATATATATAAGCATGAATCAAATTCACCCCTTGGGAATGTTCACCCACTACTCGTTCAGAGGCTGAGAAAGCCCACCTTGACTTTGGAAATTCTCCAAAAATTCAAATAGAAGGGTCAACTGTCGGTAGGCCAACGTTGCAAGTTGACTTGTCTGCTACTCAGCCTAATCACCATGTATTCTTGCACAGCGATAACTAGAAGTTCGTTTTTATATAGATCAGTAAACGCTGCTGGTTCGTCTTGGTTCGTGTGTGGCTAGACAATTACAAGAAACATTGCGATGAAGATGTCGTACAGTGTAAGTAAGGCTACATGTTTGCTAAGTGTGAATTGAAACGTTGCAAAGATCGAATGCACCGCATGCGTAAGTCATTCAATGTCGGGCGTGGGCGTTCCCGTCGACGATAGGGTAGGCGAAGGTATCTGGATGGCCTCGACTTCTTTCTCCTGGATGATTGCGGCCTGTCTTGCAACTGTAGCCATCTCATAGGTTTCTTCTGTTGGCATTTCTACGGGCGGACTTGTCACCAACTCAGTCTCCTCATACTCAAGGAGCGTCTCGCCGAACTGGAGCATCCAGGAGTGGTCCAGTAGCTCGACAGCTGTCGGTCTTCTCATAGCATCAATGGTGAGACACTGCTTGATAAAATTGATGCCTAGATCGCTCAGCTGTCCGGGTTCCGGTAGGGGTGGATGCTGGGTAGCCACTCCGATGTGGAACATGACAGCCCTGTTAGCCGAATTCCGTGAGATCGATCCTTATATCAGAGGCGGACAATGGCTTACCATTCATTATCCAGATTGCTCCATGGTTTCTTGCCGGTAGCAAACTCTAGAACCACGCATCCGAGCGACCAGACATCCATTGCCCCGTGGCGACCTCTCTTATCATTTTTGATAACTTCCGGGGACATGTACATCGGTGTCCCGGTCAGGCTGTTCATGCCCAAGCCCCCACCAAAGCCACCGGCCTTCCCGACATTCGCGCCAAAATCTCCTCTACGTGAACGTTGCATGGTGCGGTTCTTCACCAGGATTTTGGATGCCCCGAAGTCGACATATTTGATGACACCGCGGTGATCAAGGAGAATGTCTATGGAACGTTCGGTTTGATGAGTAACGTACAATGCTAAGACTTACTGTCAGGTTTGATATCTCGATGGACTATTCCTTTCGAATGCAAGTATGCAAGTCCCTCCAGCATTTGCATGGTATAGAGCTGTATGATGCTCTCGTCCTCGATTCGTCCATGCTCCAGAAGAGAACCCAGGCTCCCGCCTTGGCAGTACTCTTCAAAGATGTATACCTTGTCGCGATGCACCTCGATTCCGTAGTACTCTACAACATTGGGATGGTGAAGCATTTCCATGACGCTAAGCTCGTCCCTGATTTGCGAGTAGAGGTTTGGAAGCCCAGAAAGTTCTTGGAATTTGATTTCCTTGACAGCCATAAGGGAACCGGAGTCGAGGTTGACTGCGAGATAGACTGAACCGAATGCCCCAGCCCCAATGAACCTTCTTTGCTGCCAGCGAATGGAGATGTTGGAACTAGAAGAAGCGAGGAAAACAAGAGAGCGATCTTCGGGTTTCTCGTTGTCAAGAACGCGACCTACAACCCTTTGGTCTGTGCCAGTCTGTGCTCGACTGCTTTCAAGCGCATACAACGCCCTTGTCGTCTTCTCCCAAAACAGACGCACATTAACATCTGTGTATCCATACGTATTCATTGTAAGGAGGCCATCATCGTTGGCAGGCGATGAAGACCTTGGGAAGCCAGGCTCTTCATCGGCAGTGATCGAGGCTTGCTCGCGTATAAGTTCTTCTTGCCTCTCCTTCTCCTTCCGTGCTTCCAAAGTGGACCGAGCACCGAGAATGTCAAAATGACTGATGAGGAGCGTCATGCAGCTGGCAACTTTCTGCCGCAGCATTTCAAACTGATCATCTGGCATTTGCAATATATTGTTCCGTCGAGTGCGGTGTAGCGCAAACTCCAATGCATTTACAGCCCATCGAAAGGTTTTCCGATCTGATGGATCGCAGTCATCGCAGATGAACGACACCCATGAGATGGCAAGGAGTATGAGCAGACGGTTGAACTTGGTGAGAGGCGAACGTTCCATGTGCTTCTGAGCATGCTGCCCGTGCTCGGAGGCAAATAAATACCAATTCTCCAGGAGCTCCTGATATCCAACTGCATTACACAGTGAATGCCGAACGTGGTGCACCGACTCTACTATTGATTCTGCCAACTTGTTGGTCGCGCGAGCTATCTTTCGCAGCTCACGGTTGACCGTGGGTAGATGCGCTTGTTGTTCGGCAATGCATTGCAGAGGGCTGAGCGTCATTTCTAGAGGCTCTTCGTCTTCGTCCACAGCGATGAAGATCTCCGAGAATTGTTCCTTGGCTAGCGCAAGCCGCCGCTCGGTTCCATCTGCAACGAGACGCAGACGATTGTCCTTCATGTCAAGATCCATCCTTGGAAGTTCGAGCATGAACACAAGACCATTCCAAAGGAATTGACTGAGAGGAGATAGGAGGAGGAGATAGTCGGCGTCATCATCATCATCACTATCCATGATCTCCATGTTATCGACCACATGGACGCCTTCGTCATTCATGGTCTCACTGGTATGGAAAGACTCGAAAAGAATGCGTCGTATGGCTTCTGGGCGGTCGCGCAAAGCACTGGATGCGATGATGTAGATTCCTTCTTCTTCAAACGATCGCGTGTAGACCAAAAAATGATCTGTTGCCACGAGAGTAGCGATGACCTGTTCGATGGGGATGCCTTCCAGGTTATACTCGGCTGAATTGCTGAATCTCTGGGTCAAGACCCTAGATATACCCAATACATAAGCACAAATACCGTCCCTTCACATCAAGGTTCAACGTACCGAGCAAAACGTTGGAGCTTTCGATAGCGCAATCGGACATTGTCCAAGATCTTGC
Organism: Suillus ampliporus; assembly: GCA_016584345.1. Lineage (NCBI taxonomy): Eukaryota > Fungi > Basidiomycota > Agaricomycetes > Boletales > Suillaceae > Suillus > Suillus ampliporus. The sequence continues at coordinate 157,587 of JABCPV010000046.1, read as the reverse complement.
CATACCAGTTAACCTTCTGCTCGTCAGTCATTTGGCTTGACACGTTGTTGGCGATGATGTCCCCGTCGAAGATATTGGTCGACGCTCGACGTTGAGGTGTCTTTTTGTCTGAAGAAGGCAATCGGACTTGCGTATCAAAGTAGTTTGCAACCCGGACCATGAGCTTGTTGGTCAATGAGCTATAATTATGCTTTTAGCCAGAGAGAACGCTGCAGGTATACAAACTGACCAGACTTGTTCGGCGACCAGTTGTGAGCCACCAGCAACAGTCATGCTAACGTCATTGAAAGTCGCCCATTGGGACTCGATAAAATCCGTCTCTTTGAAGTAGATCCCTTTGATCCCGCTCTTGAGCTTCCAATGTATGAGTCTGAAGAATATAGAAAGCGATTCAAGTATCGTCGAGTCATAGTCGTCGCTGATGCATTGGGGCAAGTTCCAATTTCCACCTGGATCAGGTGCGAGGAATGCCTCATATTGCCGCTTGAGCGTACAGGCAAGACCTACGCTTATCTTCACATCTTCCGTCACTTGGTCGATGATGAGGACTTCCGGATCTTTAAGTTTCTGAACATAGTCCAGCCGAAGGCGGAGACATGCCTGCGCAAGTTTTGTCGGGAAGGAAATGAGGGGGACGAGTTCGTTCTCGAAGGTGGGGAGGTTCATTTCTTGAAAAAGGGAGGATAAGTTGACTTGCGCATCTCTAGCGGCACCTATGAAGGCGTGTACGGTGGTGAGGAAGCCCTTCTCAAATGTCTTCTGGATAGAATCCTCTTTGAGAACTCGCTCCACGAAAGTGGTCCCGTCAGACACATCCGTAGGCCCGTTAGCGTTATTATGGGAATACATGTTGGCAAGGGGAATGTCTGCGCTCGTGTTAGGCTTGGTCACGTCAAGTGTCTCACTTCCAGTCCACTGTTGGAGTAGTGCAATATGACGCCTGAGAGACAAGAGCACAGTCGACCAAGTGTTGAGCGTATCGCATCGAGCCTGGAAAGATGGCTCTGATGCAGCGACGTTATCAGCGTGGAAAGATTTGATGGTAGGGTAAAGCGAGTGCGCTGCATCCAATCGCATTAGTACAGCGTTGACACGTCTGAGTGCGGCAATTGGATCGCGCTCGTCATCTCCAAGTTTGAAGTGATTGATCTCGTCAATGACAGGATCTGCCATGCGCAATCTCCTCTCCTCGAGATGCTTGCGTTCTTCTCCCTCAGAACGACCACTGAACTTGGCACGTAGTCCAAGCCATATGCTGAGATGAATGTTGTTCTGTTCCTCAGAGGAGGACTCGAGGGCTACAGCAATCCGAGTCTTTTCAGATTTGAGGACATCACCGTCCAAGACAGATGCCAGCATCGTCTGCCACTCTAATCGCTGTCTATCCTGGACAGTCGCTGGCTGGATTTGCTCTGATTCAAGCATCAAAGCCGTGATGCGGTCTATCCCATCACCCCCCATGAGTGAGGCGCGTCCCAGGTCTTCATCGTCACTATCTCCTCCGTCTACGAGCTGCCCTAAACCTCTCTGAAAGTAGTTAATGTCTGGATCATTCCGGGGATCATCGTCAAGTCCTGGTTCCGACCTGTAGCGCTTCACGAACTGAGAGTAGATATCTGAGTACTTGGCAGCGTGTGGCAGCGTGTTGTGATTAGAAGTGGAAGATGCTGGGCCTGATGGAAATAAAGTCCTTGGCCTATTCTTTCCTCTGCTGCGCAGAGCCGCACTTGAGGAGGAGGAGATCATGCTGACTGAGTGGGACCCTGAGTGTCTAGATGACATTGGGGGCTGGGCCCAGTCCGCGTCCTCGGCGTCGTTTGAGTCGTGCTCTTGCAGAGAATACAGTGCTGGCATATGCTTCCTCATGACGGGACCTCGGTGGTCCGGAAGAAAGCTACTGCAGCAAGCCGACCTGGACGACAGTGGACGACCTTATCCATAATATGTTTGCGACAATAATGAATAATGTATATAGCATTCACGTGACCCCTCGAGATCAAGGATTATCGTTGTGGAGAACCTTCATTTGACCTTCATACACACTTTGTAAATAGTCATCAGAAATTTCGCGTCAAAATGGGTATCGTCGAGAAGGTAGGCTACCTACGATTTCTGGACGACACTAACCAGTGATGTTTTATATATTCTCCAGATCAAGGAGATCGAGGGTGGGCAACAGAAATCACTGATTGTTGGGTTTACTAATTCCGGCGATACACGCAGAGGAGATGGCTAGGAGTGAGTGCTTCTTTGTTCTGTCTACTACATCGCATCTGAATGTCATGCCTCAGCCCAAAAGAACAAGGTACGCCTCGACTAAACAGTGCACTCGTTGCGATTGGCAGACCCTTTGACATGTACTTCCCAAGTAGGCTACAGAATATCACCTTGGTCTTCTGAAGGCAAAGTTGGCTCGGTATCGGGCCCAGCTTCTCGAGCCTGCCTCAAAGTCTGGGCCAGCTGGTGTCGGTTTTGACGTGCAGAAATCAGGAGATGCCCGAGTTGCATTGATAGGATTTCCGTCCGTCGGGAAGGTGAGTTATTTTATTACACAGACAAAATTTTAGTTGAATGGGAACTCTAGTCCACCCTCTTAAGTAAATGCACTCACACCGCGTCGGAAACAGCAGCATATGAATTCACAACCCTTACTGTCAGCAATTTTCACCCAGCATACCCTGCTACATGATTGATTCGTCTGGAACACTTAGGCAATACCCGGAGTGATCGAATACCAAGGAGCACGTATACAATTGCTCGATCTTCCTGGAATTGTCGAGGGTGCTAGCCAAGGTTTGTTTCATGTTCTTTCTAAATAAAAGAGATCATCATTCTGTAGGCCGCGGTCGAGGACGACAAGTTGTTGCTAGTAAGCACCTTGAATTATTCAAATGAAAATTCTGACGCATGGCGCAGCTGCGAAGACGGCCGATCTCATTCTCGTCATGCTCGACGCAACAAAGTCCGAAGAACAGCGACGACTTCTTGAGATTGAACTCGATGCAGTTGGCATCCGCCTTAACAAACGTAAACCTGACGTAGTGTTCAAACGGCGGACAACTGGTGGTGTGAGCAGCTAAATAATGTCTCTTATCACATTTTGATCATACCTGCAGATAACTGTACGCCCCAGCTGCATTCATGCGCCAATCAAACTTTTAATGCATTATCTAGCTGAATACTACCGTAAAACTCACGAAGACAGACGAGAAGACCATTCGTACCATTCTGGCAGGATGTACGCGCCCTGGATATGGTTTCCATGCACTTTACTGACCGATCGCAGATAAACTCCACAACTGTGATGTGATGATCCGAGAAGATGTAGGTCAATAACTTTGTCATTCGGTTATTTATCACTCATGACGTCGTTGGAGATTACAACCGACGAGTTCATAGACGTTCTCATTGGTATGATAACTATATGTGCTGAGGCGAATTGCTCATTTGACTCGCAGGAACTCGAAAATATATACCTTGTCTATGTATGTTCTGCTTGCATGGTACTGGGCGCCGCTTGTAACTGACTGCGGGCAGATGTCTATAACAAGATTGATGCAATTAGTCTGGAGATGGTCCGTACTAACAGACAAACTTGACGTTGACATCCTGAAGGAATCGCGATGGTCAGATAGATAAACTTGCTAGAACAGAGAATACGGTGGTGATCAGCTGCGAGATGGACCTCAAGTGAGCTGACTATTTTATATGGATCTGTTCTCGAGTCTCATCACCAGCAACTAGTCTGGACTACCTTATCGAGCGGATATGGGAAAGCTTAGAGCTTGTCAAGGTCTACACGAAGAAACGGGGTGCACGGCCCGACTTGTCGGATCCTGTGTGTTTGAGAAAGGGTGCTACGATTGAAGTTTGTAATTTTTCTATCTATCATTCGATGGACTTTCTTACATTGCTGTAGGATGTATGTTTGGGTATTCATAAATCGCTAGCCTCGAACTTCCGCTATGGGCTTGTCTGGTGAGTAAATCATATGTCAGCCCATACATAAGCTTAACTCTCGACAGGGTACATATAATTTTTTTTACATGTCGTATTTTGAACACTTACCGTTCGCATAGGGGCGTTCATCCAAGTTCTCGCCTCACGCACAGAAGGTCAGTCTGAACCATCAGCTGCAAGACGAGGATGTTGTTTCAAGTGCGTTTCCCTCTTTGGAAAGTGTTGCCGTGATTGATCATGTTTCGCCTTGCATAGTTTTCACAAAGTAGCGGCTGTTAGCAGTATGTGGCATATGCTTGTCAGTATTTTTATTTTTTTTGAGAAACAAGAAAAACAAATATCTCGAGTGCTCTGGCCGCCAGTTGTCGCCCTCCATATGTTGTTGCGTGCTAAAAAAAATCAGCGACATTGCATTCCCCGCGAAGCTCCCCCTCCAAGTTTCGACGACACTTTGGCTACACCTAGGTAGATCACTTGTCTACAAACTTTTCCATATAACCAGCGATTGGAGCTATGTTCAACCGATTTGTGAAAGCTTTGGAAGACGCTCCCAACTCAGGTTTCAATATGGAGGACACGATGCGGCATATCTGTAGATCGCAGTGCCAATGTGTAAGTTCGTATGAATGCTATGAAAACCCCGGCGCACTGGAGCACGAACTTGTATGATCACTCGTCGAATACAACTTAGACTGTACCACCTCACCTCGGCAGAGACCCATCCATCCCGTGGACTTATCGGTGAGACCACGAGGTGGGTGGTCTAGACCAGCCTGAGGGTAAATTGTAAGACAGTGATTCGGACTCTGAATCAGTCCGACTCCCGGAGTCCCGAGTACATTAAGGTGACCACGAGGGCGAGCATCGGTTAATAAAAAGTCGCCAAGTGACCGCAAGGCTGTGATGATGATGATGAATCATGATACTGTATTAGTTTTCGTGACTTTTAGCAACTGGAAAAGTACTTACCTTGGACGGCCAGCGCTCAGCTAGATCGCTTTTCATCGTTCAGCTCCAACAATCTATGTAAGGTCCGTGCCAAAAGCGTATCTTATCAGCAAGTACTAACCGCTGTCTACACGTGCCGCCGTAAAGGACGCAAATTCATCCATGATCGACGGCTCATCGGAAATTGGTGAAGGGTCGTGACCTTGAAAAACGGCGTGCCTCCCTGTAGCCCCTCCTTCCTACTTCCCTTAAGTCCTTTTTTCTCGCTCCTGCAGTCCTACAATGAGTTCCAACGTCGTGAATGGCTCTCTGTCTGATACCCCGCAAACCCCAGCAATCGAACTGTTGTTCCTTGGAACAGGCACTTCCTCCTCCATCCCTCACCTGGACTGCCTGACCGCGCCGCCCAATAGAAACCCTTGTTTGACGTGCCTATCCACGCTGACTCCAGAAGGAAAGAAGAACATCAGGCGAAATACATCCGCGGCTCTTCGCATATCGGGCAAGGATGGCAAGAGAACGTAGGTCCACACGGTTTTCTACCCGAGTCTCGAACTTGTGAACTTCTTGCATCTGAAACAGGACCTGTGGTCATCGATGTAGGAAAAAACTTTCAAGCGGCGGCGGTGGAGTGGTTCCCGAAGTATGGTTTACGGGAGATCGATGCTGTTATCATCACCCATGCACATGCTGATGGTTCGATTTGCTTGTTTGAGATGGACGATGGTGCTGATTTGTCTTGATAGCTATGAATGGTTTAGATGATCTCCGAGGTAAGAATAGGAAAGATAGCCTTACGTCAAACGCTTGTTCACCATTACACCAGGATGGACGCTCGGAGGAGCCATACAAACGCATATCGATGTCTATGTTTCTCAGTCCACGTTCGGCGAAGTCCAAAGATCATTCCCTTATTTAGTGTCAAAAGAATTCGCATCTGGGGGAGGCGATGTAAGTTCCTTGCGTTTACTTTGTCATCTTATTTGATGTGCAATGCCCCGGATAACAGGTACCTGAATTTGAATGGCACATCATAGAAGATAAAGTCCCATTTGAAATCAAGGACACGGGTGTCCGCATTACCCCACTCTTAGGTTGGTTAATGCTGTGATAGACGCATATTCCTGATTGACGCCACTGTATAGTCCATCATGGCAGGTTGTTTGCCACGAACCCACCGCCAGCCTTTGCGCCGACACCATATGGGACTCAGCCGACAACTCCCAACTTGTCGGGGAGGTCATCCCCAGCGAGACCTTTGTCGGATACCTGCAGGAACGCGGCTCCGAAGATTCACCCGTATTTGTGCTTTGGATTTTTGATTCAGGACACCATCGTCTACATTTCTGACGTATCTTTGATACCCGATGATACTTGGGCACTACTAGAGTCGACGAAGAAACCGATGCCAGTGTTGGTACTCGACTGCTTGCGGCTGAGGGCTCACACGTCGCATATGGGTGTTGGGGAAACAGTGGCTACTGTGCGAAGGTTGAATCCCAAACGGACCTATATGACTGGGTTCAGCCATGACATCTCTCATGATGAATATATAACTATCGGCAAGGCTGCGGGCGGAAATGTCCCTAAAGATACGACTAGCATGAGCGACATGGAACGTCGCGGGGTGGAGATGATTCGCGAAGGGAAGCCCGTGTGGATACGGCCTTCTCATGATGGATTGAGGGTATTTGTATCCAGCGATGATTCGGTCAAAGACGAGACGTACGACTGAAGGGGAAGTTTGACGCCGGTTGTGTGGTACTTCCCTCTTTCTTGATGTATCTAATCTTGAACACTTTACATCACTTATACCTTCGATTCGCTGTACATGGGTGGTCAGCTGGCGGCCGTTAACGGATTTAGGGTTAACTTACGTGATTTGAATGAATTATTCGTTTGTTGATATACCCTTTCACCCACATTCCTACTAAGTAACTAGCTCTGTGCCGTCCGCTCTCTCGTTTTCCGTTCTTCAACCCTGACTTGAATTCAAACCAGCGAAGCCGGGATCGTTGACAATGAAGTTCTTCTCCCAATCCTTCTTGTACGAGTGCGTTTTTTTCATTTCTTTACCATCAAACTTGTAGCTCATATACTCACGCAATCCGTAGCGATCCCTGGTCCATAGTCTCTCTTGCCTTCTTTCTTCGCTATCCTAATCCATACGCTGCCCATATCATCTCCTGCGATGTCATTGACAGGCACCAGACGGAGTCGGGCTCCCTATTGACAACAAGACTCATCTTGAAAAGAGGAGCGTTACCAAGATGGGCTCCTCAAGGAATTATCTCCAGGGCGGAGTCGTGGGTCATCGAGGAGAGCGAAGTGGATCCCTTTGGAAAGATTGTTCGGTGCAGGACTAAAAACCTTGATCATGTCAAGGTTATGCAAGTTGAGGAGACCCAACTGTTCGAGCAAAATGAAGAGGGGTGCGTATCACTTATCTTACACGCCTGAGCTGCACTAACAGTTATCGAGCAGTCGCACTGTACAGACAACGGAGGCATACATCACCTCCAAGTTTGGCTGGGGAATGACAAAACGAATTGAGAACCACGGTCTCGCTCGCTTCAAGGCACATGTTCAAAGGGTGCGCTTGTTCTGCTATTTTTGCTTCATCATGGTCTGATCTCCTCTATAGTCTCGGCAGGGTGTATCTCTTATCCTTGACCTTATTCGTCAAGCTCGATTGCAGCCTATGGCATTAGGCTCATATATATCACATCTCCACTCAGAACGTTCTTTCGCTTCTACGGATACTCCGACTTCGTCCCACAGTTCAGACAATACTGGTCATGCGCCAGAGGAGTATTCTTCCCCCACGACTGAAAACACTTGGCTCGGCAAAATATGGGGCAGCGGGTGACCAGTCTGCAGTTTGTTTCATATTTTAACTCGCTTTCTCCTTCTTCACATATTACTTGGTCGGTTTTAGTTTTACAATTTTGGCACTCATTGTATCATTAGTGACATCTAGTACCCTCACAAATGTTTTCAAGGACGTTGTAAGTGTGTGAGTGCGACGTGTACGGGACACGCTGGTTCTCAAGTCATTTCACATCGGCGGCTATGCATGGCAGCATGAGACCTTCCAAAGTCCATTTGACTCTTCATCTAAACAATTGATCCCTCCTCTTCGTGTCCCGAACGTTTGCTGTACTGTTATCATTCATTGCCTCTAGTCGCGTTGGTGATACTAGTAACCAATGTACTTTCCTACCTCGGCTGCGAGGCAGTTGTTGACTGTCCCTGCTTTACCTGATGTCATCCCGGAACCTGTCCTCTGCTTCGAAGCTAGCCCGCGCAAGTCACTCTTTTGCATCCTCACAAAGAGTTCTTTGACAGTTTGGCGCGTCCGAGTATGTAGATTTCAGTGTCATCACCGTGTTCTGCTACTCAGCGCTATTTATGTCTTGTAGCCTTCTGCCCCGCTGGCCCACATTTCGAGGTCAGAAACTTCTCTCATAGAACATGGAGACAATACGGCGGTCACTTGGTCACCAGACGGGAGTAGGATTGTCATACAGGTTCGCCTTTGCTGAGCAGTCAACTATCCTGCAGACACATTGATCGCGTGGGCATAGACTACAATGTCGTACTTGGTCCTGGTCACGGTCGAATATATTCCAGATGCATCGGCATACCAGCCATCACTTATGGGTCCGAGTGTGCAGCGCAACTTCCTGCCGGGTCCCGGAGAAGGCATACCCCTACAGTCACTAAGCTTAGCACTCGAAGGTGTAATATGTGCCGAGGGGCAGGTTCTCAGGTCGGTTGATACAATTCATGTTGGTGCATTTGACCGAAGGTTTCCTTCAGCGTATCACCACGCAAATACCACATCATCTTTTCAACTAGTTCACCACCTGCTGTACAACGCATACCATGGCCAGTGTACGACGAGACAGAAGTTGGGGAGCAGACAACGCGGAGGTCGCTCATGGGTCATGACACTTGGGTTTTGAATGACCAAGAGCTGCCTTGGCTTGTAGACCCAGATGGTAAGTCCCTATTTTCCGGTCTCCCTGACGTTACTCACAAAGGTCGAAGTCACTGTTACGAAGATCCTTCACTCAACATCGGGAGTGGAAACCTGGATCACCTCTGACGGGAGAGCATACTTTGTTCGCTTGCAAGAAAGTAGGCATTCAGACAGCGTTCTAGCCGATTCCGAGCTTGGTGAGGAAGAAGCCGACAGGGTAGGTTTCCCTGTTCTGTTCCTTTTCATCACCTTGACATGGTTTCTGCGCCAGAGTTCAGCATCGAACCAAGCTAACGGAATATCTAGACCATCAACTGAAAGTTCTGACTCGCAGTCGCACTACCATTGGGAAGGCACATGTATTCATAACTTTGAGGTGCCGCGTTGGGTGCAAAAGCAGCGCAGTATCGACGATGGCAACGGACGATCGTCGACAACCTACATTGAACCTCGTCGGGCGGTGGCCATAGCTGTCAACACGAGATTCTCACTCGTCGCAGTTGGCACTCAAAGGTCTGAGGCATCCCGCTCATTCGACTCTTCTAACTAACACCTCATTTAAGCGGTTTCATTGAATTTACAAGTTTTCCCACTCAGGACGGGCCCACACCCACTCCGAAAGTTGTCGAGGTACCAAACCCGTACAACCGGTCCAGTGGCTCTGTGACTGCGATGGAATGGAGCTCGGATGGATACGTGCTGGCTGTTGGGTGGAAACATGGCTGGGCAATATTCAGCGTTGGTGGACGATGTCTTGCATCCGGCTTTGGCGTCGATGATCACATCGATGGTGACAGGTGAGCTCGTGGCTTAACGGATTGTCAAGGCACTTACATTTCGCCACAGGTTTCAAGATACCTTCATGCACGCGGTCGAGAACCTTGTCAGTATAGGCCGCCATCCCCTTTGGACCACACTGATATGTAACTTCGACAGTTCTGGGCACCAGGAAACTTTGAGCTCTTTGTCCTAACTCCCTCTGGAATAAGTCAGTTAGTTCTGCCTGCGATGCCAAAGTCTCATACAATGAATCATAGAACCGGACGGCCAGGTTTTCATTTTGCCATTTGCCAAAAGCGCAACGACCTGTCAGCATTCTCCAGTAAGCTCTTGTTTTCACTCAAGGATGCAAGATTCATCATATATCAGGATAACACTCGTTACGCGTTTCTGCAAATGGATGATCGAGCACTAGTATACCGAGGCGCTGACCAGCCTGACATGAGTGTGATCAATCCAGAATCAGATGTGTGGCAGCACGTCAAAGTCAGTTTCCCCACAAACATATACTTATCGTTGAACTTAAGGTATGGCAGATACCTCAATCCTACCTGGCAACAAATTGGCCCATAAGATATTCGGCACTGAGCAATGATGGGCGATTGATTGCCATTGCTGGGCGGCGGGGTCTGGTACATTATAGCTCGACCTCGGGTAGATGGAAAATATTCTCGAACATCACCCAAGAACAGGCATTCGTAGTGAAAGGTGGACTTCTATGGTTCCACCATGTCCTGATTGCTGCAGTGGAAGTTTCCAAATCGTACCAGGTTCGTGCAAGGCTTGCTTCCATGTGAAAATTCAATTTATCGTACCTCATCAGATACGGCTCTACTCTAGAGACATGGAGCTCAGCAATCAAAATGTGCTTCACCGTGAAATCCTAACGTCGCCAGTAATCATTCTGTCGTTGGTCGATAACTCGCTACTTGTCTATACTGCCGACAACATGCTCAGCCACTATTTGATTGTACCAACTGCTGATACAATCAAGTTGCATCTATGCGGAAGTATCACATTTGACGGAATCATTGCCTCGCCTAACGCAGTAAGGGCACTGAGCTGGATGATCCCGAATGCTCAGAAACGTACGTTCATGCGCTTCCAAAGTTCTACTCACTCATTTCGTATCCAGGACTCGGTGACCCTGCGGATGACCTCTCAGTCGCAATTGTATTGATGGTGGTCGGTGGTCAGTTAGTGCTATTGCGTCCCAGAAAGGTGCGCTTTTACGAGATGTTAATGCAGCAGACTATTGACTTCGCCTTCAAGTCTGGTAGCCAAGAAGTGAATTATGACATGCAAATCTTCGCAGAACGCATCGAATTCTGTTGGATACATCTCCGTGGTATTGGTGCGCTCGAGAATTCACTCTGGGGTTACGATGGACAGAACATACGAGTTTGGCTGAATGCACTCGCCATTGAGTCGTCGGGATCTGCCGATGGACCTTCAAGCGTAAAGGAAAGTGTGAGCATACCATTGGACTTCTACCCTTTGTGTACGTGTATATTCCTCGTCTCGCTGGGGTACTGTGGAAAATTGATGGTCAAGCAGCTGTTCTCATGGACAAGGGAATCATCATTGGTGCGGAGCACGAGGCCGCAACGAGAATGAACCTATCATTTGTCATGTTCAGACATGCCACAAGTGTGGGTTTCTTCTCTGACTACCCGTGCCTATACTGACCCTGTTACAAGTCCCATCTTTTCCTGCACCATGTCCTCCGTTATCATCTAGAATCCGGGCAAGTAAAGGAGGCAGTGACACTTGCCAGACACTACCAGCATCTGGTCTTCTTCGCTCATGCATTAGAAATTCTGCTACATACTGTCGTGGAGTCTGAGGCCACCATAGACTCAGACGATACTTCAACGAGCGCATCACCTGAGTCTGGTACACTCCCGGCAGTGATAGAGTTCCTTGATCACTTCGATGCCGCTTTAGATGTCGTCGTCGGATGCGCTCGGAAAACTGAGATGACCAGATGGAAGCGTCTCTTTAGCATTGTTGGGAACCCACACGCACTCTTTGAGGTGAGACCTAGGTTCCGTAGAACAGAATCCCGCTCAAACTTATCATGACAGACGTGTCTGGCATCCAAACGGCTGAAGACAGCAGGTTCATACCTGTTGGTGCTGCATAACCTTGAGCAGCTCGACGAAAACAATAAAGATGCCGTCCGCTTGCTGAACTGTGCTGTGAAAGCTCAGGACTGGCAACTTTGTCGGGAACTCTTACGGTTCCTGCATTCAATTGATGACACAGGGAAGGCACTGAGGCATGCCTTGTCAGAGACATCTCTGGTGACCCAGAAATGCGTACCTTAGATTCTGATTTCCATAGTCATGGGATTTATTTCTGTAGCATGTAAAAGTTTGCAGCTCAGGTCGCGATCGATTTACATGTAACGTACCCTTTGCATTATTTTCTTGGCCTCACCGTGAGTCCGTGACCTTGACAAAGAAGGAACTCGGACTAGTCACATCTAGAGCTTGTTTAGTGTTTGCGACGATAATCATATGATACTATATGACAGTAAGGCACTTAGAGTTGATCGATAAGGCTTCTTCAAGCAAGGGAACTCAGCTGCTTCAGCGTTCTCTACCTTAGTCTATCACTGCGTACTGAGAGTTTTGTTATGGCGAGAAGGGTACTTCTTCGCTCCGTGACATCCCTGACTCGTGCTTTGCAGGGATCGCGTACCATGTCCACAGATGTCGTGTCGATCTCCTACCAAACACTTGTATCTTCTCCCTCCTCCCTGGAGACATCCATTGGTGAGTCATGCACGACACTGTATGCTACGCCAATGCCGATCCCTTCTCTTACAAGAGGAGGCGTTTGGATCGCATCCTCAGGCCCTTGGAATTATACTGGTGAAAGATCTTCCGCCTGTCTACTCCATCTACAGGGAGAGGTTACTCAAGCTTGCATACAAATTTGCTCATCTGGATGAGGACGTGAGGGAGAAATATGCGGACCCTGGAAGCATATACAGGTAAATCATATCTGAGCTCGCCCAGGTATCAAGGTTTTTGACTCCAACTTAAAGTTACGGATGGTCGCACGGGAAAGTCAGTGCTAATGAAGGCTGGAAGGTGTTTATCGACAGAATGGACTGACTACCGCTACACAGGAAATCATGAATGGACGACCAGGTGCGAATGCCCATCTATACCGCTTTGGCGGGACACGAGTCCTTACCTTTCGAACTAGACACATTGAAAGGGTCTTACTATGCTAACCCCGTAGTAGATGTTCCCAACGTCGACCCTGCTGTGAAAGCTGAATATCGACCATTCTATGGCGATAACGTTTGTAAGTGTTGCTCTTCTGTATTCGATATCTAACGCTTATTTTCCATCAAAGGGCCAGACGGGAACGAAACCGGTGTAGAGGGTTTCGAAGAAGCTTTCAAGAACCTGGGCAGGTTTGTTTTCAATGTTGGGTGTCAACTCGCGGGTGCCTGCCAGCCCTTCGGTGAGTATATGCAACAAGTTATTGCCGTGAACGGGCAATAATGAGGACTTCAGTCTCCAAACATTTGACAGACGCGTCTCTATCCCTCCCTGAACTCATCAGCACCTCACAGACCACTAAAGCTCGCCTTCTGCACTACTTCCCTCCTTCAGAAAGTAGCCCTATCGCTGAGGATGAACCGATCGATAGCTGGTGCGGGTTTCATAAAGATAATTCACTCCTGACAGGGTTGTGTTCGGTGAGTATGTGTCTGAGTGCATTGCCATTATTCGTTGAACACCATGCTTTTAGGCTATTTTCCTTCGTGAAGAAGCAGGCGTGGAGCCTGTTACTGTTCCTTCACCTTCTCCGACATCCGGATTGTATATCAGAACTCGAGGCGGAGATCTGACGAAGGTTTCGATTCCTCCGGACTGCCTTGCCTTCCAAACAGGTGAGGCCCTGGAGCTGGTCACTGCTGGGAAGTTGCGGGCCACACCGCACTGCGTGCGGGTGGGGCAAACGCAAGGTGGGGCAAAGATATCACGAGAGACATTTGCTCTCTTCATGCAGCCCGATACCCACCAACGTATCTCTGAAAGCGATACGTTTGGGTCATTTAGCAAGAAGGTGCTGGAGGAACACTACGAAGAAGCCAGGGTAATGTGATACATGTATTCTATATTTAACACAAAAAATCTAGTATCCTAAGCGATCAACAGTGCGTGCTGTACAATGAGACGAGTGTTCAACTAGTAGACATAATAAATTACAGTCGACTTATGGTTACGGTGATGTGGATTGGCGATGGTGGGTAGAGGTGAGCGCATCTGGTAGCACAGACAAAACGGCGGCGGCGAGACTGTTACGTTTGAAAGTTGAGGACCGGTCAAGCTTGCCATCACTCAATCTGCGTGAACCAGAAGAACGCTTGTCGTCGCTATCAGAAATTAGGCTCCAGTCTTCGCTGCCTCGGCGTGAATCTCCCGAATTCCCAGAACCAGAGCGCTCCAGAGTAGAATGCGATGATGTGGTATTCTGCTCGTCGCGGGCAGCGACTTCGACATCATGCGTTGTCTCTTCATTGGGGGTTCGCTTGATCAATGAGCGAGCATAGTCAAGATCACGATAGATGGCCTCGATTGCGGTTGCAACACCATTCTCCTATATCCACGTTAAACACGCCAGTCGATCTTAACCAAATTAACTTACAGAGCGTATCTGCTCTCCAACTAGCTTCGCCCTCTCAATTTGTTTGGAATCTGTAGTCGCAGAGACAAGTGCCTCAGTCAGACTCTCCACGGTCAACTTGCGGACACCCGTTCCTACGCCAAGGGCTTCAACGCGATCAGCTGAGAAAAACTGATCTCCAAAGAAAGGTTTGATGATGGTTGGTATGCCAGCTGTAAGAAATATCATATCAGACCAAGCAACAAACAGGTACAGCGTACATACCCCTTAAGCTTGCACCGGTAGTTCCAGCACCACCGTGATGGCATGCAGCATCAATGCGCTGGAACAACCAATCATGAGGGACGGAAGTGATCGGATAGATTTGCTTGGGTAATGGTTCTTCGGGTTCAGATGCTTCCGAGGACTTCGTCTGCAATCGATCAGACCAGCCCTTGGAGAGAATCGCATATACGCCGCTTCGCAAGACAGCCTCTACTACGCATTGAGTCATTGCCACCGGGTCTGAGACGACAATACTGCCAAAGCCGATATAAACGACTTTCTTGCCAGCTTCATGAGCCGAATCGATAAATGGTATAAGATCAGGTGGTGGAGTCCATTTTTTCGCGCCCACTTCTGCGTCGTCGAGGAACCAGTATCCTGACGATAACTTGAGATAAACAGTTATCGTTCTAGATAAACTGGAGCATACCAGTGACACGTATCCACTCAGGCCAATCTAAAGGAGGGGGCACAAGCGTAGGGCTGAAATTGTACAGGAAAGGTATCTTGTGAGGCTGCATACGATCAAGGCTGGTATTGCCTAAATGCAGGACATTACGTCGCCAACGGTTTACTTGCCCCGAAATAGCACGCCAGAATACTTGGTCGAACATAACGTAAGTCTGGCATAGTTGTCGTCAGTTCAAGCGATAAACGAAGAATGATTCAACGCACCATATAGTTATACCCGCCACCCATCTGCAAGAATTATCATGAGTTTCTATCTAGTACAGTTCCACGTCTTACAAACCTTGTGTTCTGGGACAGCGAAAGCATGTGGGTATGCCCTGGTGCGTGTCCAAACCATCGTGAAAGCTCTAAAGTAGGGTATCTTGAGTGCCTCTGCAATGTGATAGCCGCACATAGCGCTGGGGCTTTCAATCAGGACGTCTGTGCCCTGACATGCTTCCCATGAAGTCTTTAAAAGGTCATCAAGCCATCCGCGGAACTGGAAGAATGTAAGAACAACGAATACTCATACAACGTAACGCACCTTTAACAAGCCTTCCTTGAGAAATGCCACAGTGAATGTGCCATTCTCAACACAGATGCGCATAAGCTCTGCTGGATCTCCGCCAACGTAGCCGAACTCGATTCCATACTGTCAGGTGTGTCAATGACGTGCCATTCAAAAAGGTGAGCAACTGACGGCTTCTATCCATTCGCGGAATTCGCCATGTGTTGCAATCCTGACCCGATGACCATCTTCCATGAGGCCCTTTGCCAGAGATATGTAAGGTTGCACATCTCCTCTCGAACCGATCGTCAGGAAAGTGAAATGCAAAGATTCCTTGGGCTTGAACGTCAGGAAAGTCGAGGAGGAGGAAGTAAACATCACTGCTGGAAGCGATTCAGACATGCTTTCGGAAGGAGGGGTAGGATCTGAGTCTGTGGAATTGCGAGGTTCGAACTCCTCCAAGATGAGAGCATCCTTTTTCCCCTGACTGAGAACCGGAAGATCTCCTGCGCTTGCACGCTTCCTGGTTTCTTCCATCTGCCGTTCCAGAATGCCAACGAACGCTTTTCGGAGGTCTTCGAAGCCAAATTCAAAGAAAAGTTCTTCGTGGCCTTTGATAACGACTGTGAGACCGTAGTGGCCAAACCGAGTACCCTTGGTCATATCGACGCTCAAGATATCTCGAATAGGCAGAATCATCTAGGAAAGTGTGTCATGAGGGGCAGACCAAGATGATTCAGGAATTGCATACCCGAGTCTTGGAAGTAAGAGGGCCACTTGACTTGAAACAGAAATAGTTGGTCGAGACATACAGCCGGCCAGGTACCGGTAGAAGACGGAATAGGTATCCAGAAAAATCTACAAAATGTTCAACACCAAAACATGGGATAGGATGGATACACATACAGCCCAATAGGATTTCCTTTTCGTCAAAGGCAAATGCAATCCTGAATTTCTCAGTAGCTTCTGGGTCCACAGCAGTTTCTGGTGTCTCAAGAACACTATATCCCAGGTCACCTTGAGTACTTCCCAAATTCTGTCGAGCTGCTGCTGCTGCCCTTGATGGAGCAGAATACACTTCATGTATGCCACTCCCACTGGCAGAGGCACTAAGCGCAGATGCATTCGAGGTAGAGGTACTGGCGCGGCTACGCGGGACCTTGAGCCATGAGGGTACTCCCACATTCCATGGAACGCTTGATGTGATGGACTTCACGGATGTACTAGAAACCAGATCACTCACAGACGTGGAAGGAGGATAAGTGTGGTCCGTCGGAGTGGCGATTGTGAATGCTTTGGAAAGAGCGTGGGACGCCCTACTTGAGTCTGGGGAAGACATTCGTTCAGGTGAAGATGCAGTAATGGGCACCAGGGAAGAACCTGATCTCTTAGATATGTGAGTGTACTCGTCAGGCCCTTCGGTGAGCTCGGGGGCCCCCGGTGCACCGTTGATGCGACCCAATGAGGCGGGGAGTGAGTCCTGGAATGGTCGCAGAAGAGACGATAATCTAAAAGAGGAACCAAAACGCGTGTCCGGTGCCGGGAGGCTCTTAGTGCGATCCAAACCTTGAGTGGCGGAAGGCAGAGTTGTGCGGGTAGAGGTGGTGTCCAATAATGCCAGAGGTGACCTGGGCACCAAGGAACGGTATCTGCGCACAGCATCACGAATATGTTCCAATGCGACCGGCAAGTCCTGGAAGTAGGCAAAGAAATACGAGTCCACTGAAAAGTGCTCCTTGTCAAAGGCTTTGACCTCGATAGTCTCGCTGAAGTCCATCGCTGATGACTTCTCGACATCAAGAATAGCCGAATAAGGAATTGCGATCTGTAAGAGGCAACATGTTATTATGCACACTAGTCAATATTATCAACCTGCCTTAACAGTGTCGCCCATATTTTGTGCCTTAAATATGACTTTCCGTATGGCCTTTACCCATTCCTCTCGACTAGGAACTGAATCGGCGGACATGAGAATGTTCTTCTGGTTGGTTCGGAGACGTATCTCCTTCTCGCCAGATGGTTCACAAGATATCGCATAACGAAGATCCACTATGCCATGTATGAAATACGGGTCCTAATGAGGCATAAGATAGTGATCTCTCGCAATGTGTTTCACTCACCGAAGAAGACTGATACCAAGAGAGGGCGTCATTCTTGAGCACGAACCAGTGCTTTGTCCACCGCTTGGTACGGTTGGCCCTCTTGCTGAGTGAGCCTGACTTGAGTATTTGATCCTACATAGATTGTAAGACCACGCCCGAAGTGTTATATAGATTTCTTACCTCTCGACTGGGCATATGCGCAAAGAAGCATAAATGAGAGTTCGTGAGGTACATATATCCCTGTAATACTATGCGTGGCGTTGGAATCGCATGTCAATGTGAAAAACATTTGCCTTACAAACAGAGCGAAGCAACCAGCAAGGCATTTCTGGGATTGGTTGAACATTGTGAGAGGCATCAATGAATGAGATACTCACCGGCTAGAACCTCATCAATGGCATCCAACTCGAAGATTTCCTTTAATTTCTCGGCTAGGCGTGCTCTCCGTGCGACTTTGACAGTCGTGATACTTGCAGCATGACTAGAAGCCCTGCGTCTCATGAGCACCCCAGGTCGGTAAGCCATCGGCAGCTCTGGGGTACCGAGTTCTAGCTTCTGTACGTCTGCGGGGCGCGGCGTAACAGCTTCAAAGTCCTCGGTATCAGCGTCCTCTTCGGAGTGGGAAGTCAGGTCCAAATCCCCGTCAGACCCTTCATGTCCTTCCTCTTGCGATGGCAACGCAATGCGCGATGAGAATGATGCTTCCGTCCTTCTCGAACGCGCAACAGGACGATAAATGGCGTGAATAGAGGAAGCCATGGGCGCTGCTGAAATGAAGCGTCAGGTAAGGGAGCCGATGCAGGGCAATCACTAACCTGCAGAATCGTCACTATCCTCATCCCCCAGTGGTGTTATGGCATTGGTAATGTCATGATGATCTTGATTTGAAACATTTGCCCATGGAATAGCTTGTAGAGCTTGAATGAGAGTTTGAGTTCCTGCGCGCATCTGAAACACGTGATTCGTGATTTGTTAATTGATAGACGCGTCACATGGGGAATGAGCGCACAGAGCCAGCCCCCCGGAATGCCTGCAATGACGGCCTGCTACGGAGTGGGGAGGGCGAACGAGGTCTAATAAAGGGCGAGTCATCATGTACAGCATCTGATGACTGGATGTCTGTGTCTGTGTTCCCATTGGGAGGTACCTGTTTAGGCATCTGCGAGTTGGTACTAGGTACAACGGCTACTGCGCAACGACTGTCAGTGTCTTTACGAGGAAATAAAGAAACGCCAGCTGTCACCTTCAGTGGTATCTGACGGCTCTCTGCCCTTGCCTTTGCGACTCAGACTGAACATACGCCTGTGCTCTCCACTGGATTTAGGCGAACTTGGTGACTGAGCTCTAGCACCAATACTCTTGCCAAAATCCTTGGTTCTGAGCGCAAGACGTTTTGCGCGACTTTGTGGAGATGGAGATTCCTCGTCTTGATCGACCTGGTCTAGCAAATGCAGATCTTGGGGTGGGGATTCACTTTCCTGAGGACTTTCGACTGTTGTACTACAAGCAAGGGGCTTCCAAGGAGGCAATTTGGACATGCTAGCTGGCTCAGCCTGAGGCAAGATAGTGGTTCACGGAGCCGAACGTAGATATCTGCGGCAGGCTTCCCTATTTGAATTAGCAGTCCTTCGATGGTTCGTGGGAGAATACAATGAAATTACATAAATGTTGACCGCTTGCAAAAGGTCGCGTGGATTCAATGCTGCAAGTTCGCCTGCTTCAGGCTGCGCCGCGAACCTCGTTTCTTTATACCTCTTTCTATTCCTCTCATATACCTTGTCGTCGTTGAAAAATGAGAGGAGAATACTGCGTTGGAGGAGCTTCCTTTCTTTCGTGAGCATATTTCCTTGCACTTCCGCTTCCGACTTACCTTCCTGACAGGTTCGTTGCACTTTTGCTACTAATCTTTGTCCATGTATGTCTTTTCCTTATTTTGCAATCGTAATCTTATCATTTCTATCAGGTTGGACAAATAAATACCTCAGTCGTTCCTCATGGAATTGCAATGGTGATTCCCGCTCATATCTGTAGGTCCGAAACCTTTCTCATCACATCACCCAGGCAAAAGTCAACACTTCAGGGTTCGGGTTAGTGCCCTCAAATCTCGATGTGGCCAATATGCTGACATCTACAAGCCAAGCACTGTCTGAATCCTTCAATGATCCGATTCAGGGCCTATATACCGACAATTATACATCGCCGCTCGGCGAGCGGAACGGGCTGAGACAACTCTACGAGTTCGGTCTCTATTCCTATTGCGCATTCGTTAACAGCTCTGCCGGAACATGCACCAACCACACCATTGCAGACAGCTTCGAGCCCTATGTTGCGATCACGTCCGATATGTTCTTCAACTACACACAATTCTCTGACTCAATGTTTGCGCACACGACTTTTATGGACTCGAGCTACCTGGGTTACAATGCTCGTGTTGCATACTACTTTATCCTCATCGGAACCATATTTGCAACCATCGCATTGTTCACGTAAGGTCCACACCTCGATTCTCATACGCACCACACTCAAGCGTTGCCTACAGTGGTGTAGCAAGAAGGGCACTCCTGTTCTTTATTTCAACGGCTTCGTCGATCATAGCCGCGTTATTCATTCTCATCGGCGCTGCCATCTGGACATCAATTGTCAAAAAATGCGAGGGTGTCAATACCCTGACTCTCACCTCTGGCGTTCTATCAGGCATAGTGGTGTCCTATGGGAATGGAATATACCTTGTGTGGGCAGCCTTTGCCTGTTTGGCCGCATCTACAGTGCCATATATGGTTAGGTATGGTTTTATTGTTCATTCAGTTCATTTAAAACAGTGTAGCTCACCGCTCAACCAGCTGCTGCACATTCCGAGGATGAGTATTTGATGCTGGCCATCGCCCTCGGACTTCAGTCCTGAACTTTTATGCTATGCAATAACCTATCATGATCAGCGATGCCACTCTCCACGTGAGATTCATCAATGAGGACATTTAGAAATATACGACTATCTATTACGATTCATTTTATGGTGAAATGAAAATGCCGGAATTCTTCCTATGTCTGAAGTGATGTCTATTCAAAATAAAAGCGAATCACTTTTATATATTTTTCACCTTCACGGGAGAAGTTGTCTATTCATACTTGTCACATACATTGGAACTTTGGCTGAGGACCAATACCCAGGTAACTGGGCAATACTGTTAACTTCAAAATAATAAATTCCATGATTCATCGTCGTCAATCGAGTACTCAAGATCGTTGAAGTATCTTGTTTGCAAGGTCCCATACCGGGTGACATCTTTTCAGATTTAATGCACCAACAAGAACGAGGGGAATCGAACGCGCTGAGAGTTCCCAGTTCATATTTCATCGGCCTTCTCCCTCGGGAAAACTTCGAAACGCCAGTTATCGAAAATGATCATCGATCAGGTTCTGTGGCAACGATCTGGCCCTTAGTAAGTTATGCTAACTAGTAGTACCAGTAAAATTGACATTAGTGACAATATTTGTCGAACTGGAAGATTGGAACACGCGTCAGCAAGGGTAGCGCCGGCCCTGGCGAAAAGGAAATAAAAACATTAGCCCACCGCGAGGGTCGAACTCGCAGCCTTCAGATCGCCTAGTCGTAAGAGTCTGACGCTCTATCCGATTGAGCTAGGCGGGCGATGTTGTCGTGTGCAAACCCCGGGACTTAGCCAGCCCGTGAACCTCACCGACGGAAGACAACAATAGGTTAACGGAAGAATGACGAACCCTTCCTAGTACGGGGATCATATTGTTTACGAATTTAGCGAACGCGCCGGCAACGGACTGAAATAAGCTTTGATCAGTGGCTAGTAGGGGCAACTCTGAGCTGGGCACCATGCAGGACGCCGGTGAAATCCCAGGCAACCTATGCCCGCAGTGCTTGTGGTGGAAGTGAACTCCCGAGATCTCGGTCACTGAGTGACATCTTCGGAACTTTTCAGGAGCAGACAGGTTGCGCCGACAAACCAACATACCGTACCTCCTAAAGCTTTAAAGACGCAAGTACCGCTTCTTCTATGAAGTAAGCGAAAACGCGCAAACGACTTCACATTGACAATGCAGAGAAGCTGTGCGGCCCGACGTGGCCACGATCGTTGCATTGTCCGAGCCTTCCCGGAGATCTTGTGAAGATTGAAAGGTACGGATTTGGGCGCAAAGATAAAAAGAAAAATTAGACGCACATACCAAGACGAGCTGGGAAAGCAACCCTCAACAATGGTGGCCCATCACAGTAGTGACAGCGCGCGCATGGTCGCTCACGGTTGCGCTCCGACGGAATAAGAGTCATCATAAGTTATGTGCCGAGGTAGTTTGCCGACAACGGAAATATCCGAATTAGGCTGTGAAGGGTGAGAATGAAGCTGATGTAATGATGGTTATAAGCCGCTGCTTGCGTGGTCCGCAGCAGAAGTTTCTAGCCCACCTCCTCTTTGACTCGATTACAAGTTCGAGCTCATCTACTACGCCGCAATAAAATTTAAAGAAATTGCGCAGTAACTATGTCAGACTCACCTGCCGACGATTTTTATTCTTCTTTTGAGCCAGGGTATGGTTCGGAATTCACAAAGCAGGGAGGCGGCCTTGACTTTGCTTCATTTCACTCGCCTTCAGACATCCTCGCACCCCATCCCGATCTATTCGAATTAGAACTGGATTCGAGCCTTGCGGCTTTCAACGAAGTCCAGCTCCAGCTCCTTACCGTAGATTCCAACGACGCTTACTCCTTTTTGAGATCCGATACTCCAACGTGTGGTCCTCCTTCCACGATCACCGTTTCCTCCGAGTCTACATACGACACTCTTTCAACTCACTCAGAGTCCCTCTATAACTACCCCGACTCTCCTTCCTTTTCTACCAATTGTTCCTTTCCTCTCGACCTCGAGATGGATTTCCAACGAGTTCGTGTTGGCGGTAGCGCTTGTTCCGACTATGGTATTAATTCCGCTGCGCAGTCTGCCAATAATTCCCTTCCCATGACTGTCGACCCCAGCACTTTTGGGACCTTGCCCCTTAGCCCCCGCAGTCCTTCTGTGACTGCGGCTACTGCAGACAATTCCTATAAGCGCACAAGCTTCTCAGATTACGGTGGCGCTACTCGCATACCTGCAGTACCCAAGTCCTCTTCCGCAGAATATTTCCTCAACTATATGGCCGGCGCTGATTCCACCATCTCGCCGTCCAACATGTCGCAATTATCTGCATCCTCCTCACCCCCACCTCTTGCAAGGTCACTCAGGAGTGTCGACGATCAGTCCAAAGAGGATCCTCGTAAGAGGTACCAATGCCCCTCATGTCCCCGAGGTTGGTATCATTTGTACTTTCTTGGCTTACCACTGATCGCTTTTGTCATCTAGCATTTGCTCGGGCTTACAACTTGAAGACACACATGGCCACTCATGACCCCAACCGTCTCAAACCTCATGTGTGTCCTCACCGCTCGTGTGGGCGGTCCTTCAGCCGCAAGCATGATCTTGGCCGTCACTTGGTCAGCATTCATCGTGATGAGTCCGTGGCTTCCACGCCTTCTGCGGCAGTCAAGTCTATAGGTGTCGATAGTGGTCACAGAAGCTGGTGTGACAACTGCGGCAAAGGAGCAGTCGGTGCTTCGGGCCAGTGCTTGTGCGCCGACATCAAGTAGTTGCAATTGCGTTGTCTTGTTTAAACATTATGCGTATGTCTTATTGTACATTCTTTTTTTCCCGTTATTGACCCTGTTTCTGTTCACAGTATGGGCGAGTATATTTCGCCACTCGCTTCGTCGTAGTTGATGGTCGATTCGTCTACTGCGCGCTTCTGATGACGTATCATTCCTCTATCTACGCTATTTCCGCTCTCGATGTGTTGCGTATCGTACCGTTCAGCCGTAGTTGCTGGACCCAGTGACGAACGTGATCTCGGGTTGCCCACCTCATTTATTCCTGCCTTCGTCCACGACGGGCTGGCAATATTTGTCCAATTATCTCGTTGGGATACTTTATCTGTGTTAACTCTTATTCGACGATGCTTCGACTCTTTCGTAACGTAGACCACAATTTCTTAACTGTTTCTTCATGTCTTGGATTCCGGGCGCGTTGGCGTTGTTCTGGTTCCACCTTCGTTACGTATGTACCCACCGGAAATACCACTATTTATGTATCTGTGAGCGTGTCAAAGTCACTTTCCAATGGTCTCACGTTTGGAAAATTGTTCTGGATAGGATTTGTCCATATACGCTGGGTCGAACGATGCCAGTGGGTTTCAGTTGTTGTCCAACGTAGCGGAGGAAGTCTGGCGTGAATGTGAATGCTAATAGCTAATATTTGGTCATTTACACTCATGCAGGTGCTTAAGTATCTCTACGACGGGCTTAGCAATGGCCACAAACTCTCAATAAGTAAGAGTAGTAACTGGGGAAGAAACGGCCCTTATTACTACGGGAGACTAGGAACGGCCGCTGTCGAGGAAGAATGCTTTCTAACAGGTCGTTTTGAAATTCAAATTTCCAACGCGGTCACGTGGACAGATCGTCTTTTCGTCACCGGTGATCTCACTGAAGGATTGGAATTCGCGTCGGCGGGAACATATATAAAAGACCAAGAAATGTAACGCCTCCTTTTTTCTTAACTCTTCCGCTATGTCGCATACTGGAGAATCAGTTGAAAAAGCCTTCGCTACCATCACTTCCACAACTAAAGTGGGAGACCTGCAGCGAGACATACAGGAACCGCAACCCAACCAGCCTCTGACAACGGATCACGGTGTCAAGGTGTCTGACACGGACAATTGGTGAGTATGAGTGCATGCATCGAGTAGACGGTGTTGATCTTTCATTTCTGTCAGGCTCAAGATCACAGATGACCGTCACAACGGTCCTATGCTCCTCGAGGATCAAATTGGACGAGAGAAGATACACCGCTTTGACCATGAACGTATCCCCGAGCGTGTAGTACATGCCCGCGGTACCGGTGCTCATGGTTATTTCAAAGTATTTGACGATCGCGCTTCGAAATACACATTCGCCCCTGTCCTGACGGACTCCTCGAGGACGACTCCTGTCTTCCTCCGTTTCAGTACTGTACAGGGTTCGCGTGGCAGCGCTGTGCGTATATGCTTCTTTTTGCGCATATCATCGACTGAAGTCTCCTTCCGCGTGTAGGACACCGTCCGCGATGTCAGAGGGTTTGCGGTTAAGTTCTATACGGAAGAAGGCAACTGGGATATCGTCGGAAATAACATTCCCGTTTTCTTCATTCAAGATGCCATTAAATTCCCTGACTTTGTCCACGCTGTGAAGCCGGAGCCTCACAATGAAGTGCCTCAAGGCCAGAGCGCACATGACAACTTTTGGGACTTCGTGGGCCTGCAGCCCGAGTGTTCGTCAAATTAGCAAATTCCAGATACCTGTTGACGCCCTTTTTACAGCGGCACATATGGTAATGTGGGTCATGTCTGATCGCGGCGTTCCACGATCCTTCCGCATGATGCAAGGATTCGGGGTGAACACCTTCACACTGCGGAATGCCTCAGGTGAACGCCACTTTGTCAAGTTTCATTTCATTCCGGAGTTGGGGGTACATAGCCTTCTATGGGATGAAGCCCTCAAGATCAACGGCCAAGATCCCGATTTCCATCGCAAGGACCTGAACGAGGCCATCGAGAGCGGTGCATACCCAAAGTGGAAGTTCGCCATTCAGACAATTTCTGAGTCGGAAGAGCACAATTTCGACTTTGACATCTTGGACGCCACCAAGGTCTGGCCGCAGGACCGCGTACCTCTCAAGGAGATTGGCGAACTAGTCCTCAATCGGGTTGTCGACGAGTTCTTCACAGAGACAGAACAAGTCGCATTTTGCACCAGTCATGTCGTTCCAGGAATAGGATTCAGCGACGATCCTCTTCTGCAAGGTCGGAACTTCTCGTACTTTGATACCCAGATCTCTCGTTTGGGCATCAACTGGGAGGAGGTGAATTTTATTCGTTTCCCTTCCTCTCGCCGAGACTCGGACTTATTGTTACGACTGCAGCTTCCCATTAATAGACCTGTGTGTCCTGTGCTCAACCACAATCGCGATGGGAAGGGCAAGCATCGTATTATTAAGAGCACCGTCAACTATTGGCCGAACCGCAAGGACATCGGGCGTCCCGTTCCTCCGGAGGAAGGTGGATACATCGAGTAAGTCTACCTTGAGTCTCTTCGCCCCTTCAACTCAATGGTGGCATAGAAATGCACAGCACGTCGAAGGTATCAAGAAAAGGGCGCGCGGGGAGAAGTTTCAGGAGCACTTCAACCATGCTCAACTTTTCTACAACTCGCTTGCCACGCATGAAAAGGCCCATATAGTCAATGCTATCGGCTTCGAACTTAGTCATTGCGAGGACCCGGTCGTTTACAAGTCCTATATCGACGTTCTGAACAACATCGATTTCGACCTGGCAAAGGCGGTCGCCGTTAAGGTGAATGGTGAGGTACCGGCCAAGCCCGGTCGTGCCAATCATGGGAGGACGAGCAAGGGTCTCTCGCAGCTCGACTTCTTGCCAAAGGAGCCCACCATTGTCTCAAGGCGCATCGCCATCTTGATCACGGACGGGTTCAACGCCGTTGAGATGCAAGCTGTGCGGGCCACTCTTACGAGCGCAAAGGCCTTTTGCTACGTTATCGGTCCTCGTCGGAACCACATTCGTCCAATGTCAGGTCAAGATTTCGGCCCAGGAGTATTCGCCGATCACCACTTTGATGGCCAGCGTTCAACACTCTTTGATGCTATCTATATCCCTTCCGGTGAGGAGCATATAAAGACACTTGCAAAAAATGGTCGAGTGGTTCATTGGGTAAGGGAGGCATTTGGTCACTGCAAGGCTATCGCTGCCGTCGGTGAAGGTGTGTTTATTTCAAGCTGATTTTCAAATTGTCGTTGACACTTGAGATGTTTCAGGTGTTGATTTCCTCCGTGATGTTGCTAGACTGCCTGGTATCGACCTCTTCGCCCCTTCGCGCGGTCATGGCAGTGATGAAGTTGTTGCATCATACGGCGTCGTGACTACCGGGAAGTATAGCATCTCCTCGGCTGTGGCAGACGCGCTCAAGATTGCACCTGACACGAGAGGCTTTGTTTCTAACTTCGCGTTCCAAATTAGTCGGCACAGGTGCTATGAACGAGAACTCGACGGATTGACTGAGCGGGTTGCGTTCTGAGAGTCATGCGCCATCGACAGATTTTTCATTGGTTAGTTAATTGGGGGATTGTTGTACGATTAATTCATGTGCGTATCACGTACGCGGAGGCACTTGTCAATGTAACTTTGGCGTTAAGGGGTGTATGAATCTTGGCAATCTCCACGAAATCAGCGATTTACGGGAGTCCGACAATAGATTAGGCACCGCGAGCATAATTATACAAGTTGTGATATCTAGCAACACCGAGGATGTACTCTACAACAATTTCTATTCGTATAGAATTACTGTCCTGTTTGTCCCATTCCAACCATGGCAATCGCATAAACGTTGGCAATCAATACCACCACCCAGAGGGCGTATGCGAAGGTCGTAAAAATATACCCGTTACTGAAGTCGACGACGACATATTCCTGTGTCGATGAAAGCTTGATCGGATCATCATGGCTGTCAAATTTTCGCTCAACAACAGTAACGCAAGTGGGCACAGGCAAGGGCGCCTGGTGTGTAGGCAGTGCGTTAGAAACAGGAGATACCGGATGCGTGGAGGGTATTGGCGAGGCGTCCGCAAGTTTTTCTTGGATCACTTTCGGCGTTCTCACAGACATCACCATTTTTGACGAGGTCAGATAGATGAGCGGGAATGCGACAAAGGGGAGGACAATGGACAGGACGACTTGTGATGCAATGAGAAGAGTGTTAATCCCTGCCCCTCCAGATGAAATAGCCACGATCATGGAGGGTATCAGGCTGATCAGGCGCGTGAGAAGACGGCGGACGAATGGCTGTGAAGAACGGGTGTTAAGGCGAAGATGAAGCCTTGGAAATGAATGATGCATACGGATACATTCCATGATATAAACCCTTCAGAGACAATTTGACCTGCAAGCGTTGCCGTAACACTGGCAGTTTGGCCTGCACAGACGAGGGCGAGTGCAAAGAGTAAGGCCGCGGCTATTTCATGCTCTGAGTCTTGCATTGTCACAAGATGAACATCTCCGCATACCTGTACCAAGGCTTTGTAGCATCAAGGTATGCATGTTGACTAGTCCGATTGAGTTGTTGTTGCCGTACGAGTAAAACATAGTAGCGGCCAAAATTAATATCCTGCACCGTCCGCGTCAAATGATGAACGTAATGGGGGAGGAGGGACGTACGCAGAGTTGATTGGCACCGCAAGTCCTAGTAAACTTAGAATGACATCGACAGTTCCGTGGCCAAGATGAGCGCGAATGAATTCCATAGAGTTGTTCTGGCGAAATCCGTGTCGGGAGGTATAGTCTTTCGAATCATCACGTTCTGAGCGTGAAATGTATAAAATACTCTTCCAAAACCGCTGAAGTCTCTGGAGGAATGATGGCCGTCTTGCGTCTACAGGTGTCGGAAGTGGCTGGGGTGGTTGTGAAACACGATCCTGGGTTGCAAGATTCGAGCCCAGAAACAGCGCATGTGGCATGACCGTGGCACCAAGAATTCCGATAGCTATATTACGATGTTAGTAATTTTGACAGTTGTCAAATGTCAATCATACCTGTGTAGACTGCGTTAGGCTGTTGCTGAAGAAGACCCGCGGACGGCACAAAGCCCAAAAACACTTGTTGCCAGTCTGGGTGGACCTTGACAAGTAGCAAGATGAAACATACGAAGACAATTGCAACCTGAATTTTGAATTAGCGACTGGATATTTTCTGATAGTATTAGCACAAACCAATAGTATGATCACAAGCTCGAATAATCGCACCGGACGTCCCGTTCGTGAGGGGTCGCCTATGATGAGGAAGATGAAAACGTCGACACCAGTGAGAAGTACGGCAGACCACAGGGGGAGTTTTGGAAAAAGTAGGCAAAGACCGATTGCTGACCCAAGTAATTCTGCAAGGTCCGTGCTGATGATGGCTATTTCGCATAGTGCATAGAGAGGATACAGTACAAGTCGCCGAACCAACCGTGGGTGCCTTGGGTGGTCGTGGAGAAGTAATCTACAATGGTGAGCCAAATCTGGCAACGTCATATAAGAAGGCACAGCGGTGAGGATGGTGAAAAACTATTCACCTAGACCAGTAACGCAGCCGAGTCTAGCTGCCAACACCTGTCGAGAGGATCGATCACATCATAAATAGCGCTAGATATATTGACGACATACTTGCAGAACGATTGCAATAATACCGGCGAGAAAAATGACGAATAGCATGGGTCGATAGCCAAAGCTAGCACCTGCTTGAATATCGACACTCCAATTACCGCTTGATATGAAAATCAGATAACGCGTACGTCCAGATCACAATGATCATATGGCGTACGGATCGAAATAGCCAACTGCGCATATGATACCGATGCCTACATGTTTTTTGAAGTGGTGCAGCACAGTCCTCCACGCAGAAGCGACCACGGACATCTGGCTACGCGCTGGAGGTTGCGAAATCGGTGCGGAGGAATTGTCATGGGAGGAGGGGACGCGTGAATGCATCCTCTAGCTGCCTAGGAAGATACCTGGGAGAAGAAGACTGGTATATCATGATGATCTCGACAGGATTTAAAGGACCAATGATAAAGTCTCCCTTTAGATGTGGTGTGAACTGACCTGCTTGTTTTTGGCTTATTTATCAGATTCGACCCTTGCCGTGTTCCCCGATCCATGCCGGCGGTTCTTTACCGAGTTTCATTTCTCACGCATGTGCATTCGTTACCGACAAGTAGTACATAGATCAAGCGACACGTACCTGGGCGAGAACCCCTCCCTATCCGCGTTCAGTGTTCGGCCGTGATGGACTTCAACGATCTTCATCCCTCGGATGATTACAGTCACAGGTTTTTCATCTGGCATGAATGGATACAGGTATTCAATTGATTCGAACGCCACAAAGGCGTCAGTCAGCTTCCCATGCTCATGAGTGAACAAATCAGGCAAACGGTCCTCTCACTTCGGAGAACGTTTTTGATTACTTTGCTACCTCAATGTTCTATGACAAGCAGAGCAACAATCAAGTGTTGCGCATGCAAACAATGCACACAGGCGTGCCCATAGCAAACGAATCGGAAGAACTCAAGTGAGTTCCATTGAAATTTCGAGCTCCCTTGACATATTTCGTCGCGTGATATATAGACGCTTTACTGGCATCGAGTTCGCCCTTGTGCACGCGCAGCCACCTTCGCTGTTTATTATTCATAAAAGAGAGCGGTTATCGCCCGAGCAAGGTACGTTAGTTAGAAGTTGCCCAGTATGTCCCAAATTTGAGCATGGAACTAGTCCGTCCTCTTGCTGCTTATTTTATCATGAACAACCGGATCTACCGTTCACCAGACGTCTATGGCGTTCTCTCCAACCGTTTGGTACATTCCCACTCCTACCTCTATATTCATTCCGACTTATTTTCTTGTAGCTTACTTCTCTATACGCTTTGCAGTCCTCTTTAGATATACTGCGCATCAACCGACCTGACTACACCCCTCGCACGGGATTTATCTGGCCAATCACAGAACAGACTATGTCTGATGATACTAGCAAGAAATGGGGTGCAGAAGATACCTCAACTGCTGCGGGCGAAACAGAGATCTCTACGTCACAGTCGGAAAGTCAGAAACCCACTTCAACGGCCGGCGCACCAAAAAAGCAACAGAACAACATGTTAATGTATAACGCAATGAGGTCTACTGCGTTTCACTCAAAAATTTCCTTCTCTTCCTCTGCTTCTGTCAGAGATGGGGAGAGTGTTCCCCCCGAGTCCTTAGGGATACGTTCCTCGGCTACACCTGCACCTGCGATCACCAGAGCGGCGACCCCAGCCAGCGGTCCCACACCGCAAGACACATTTCCAACGAAGGGTGCTCCTGGTGCGGGTAAAAAGAAGAAAAAGCGTACGTGCCAATCAAAATCAATCCTGTTGGTCGCGCGTTTATAAGTGGATGTTGTGTGATAATTCAGGCACTCTGTTGGCTCCCGGAGCAAGTTAAAGGTCTTCAACTTCTACGAACTTAGTCGTAGCCCTGCCAACTTGGACATCACCTAGGCAATGGCTTTTGTCGTGCTCATGCATCTCGCGAGCCCCAGGCTTTATTACCACCTGGCGCCATCTTGTGCTGTTATACCATCTCTATTGTCGGCGCAAGAATAGGACAGATTAGAACCTGGAGCTACATCCGGCGTTGCAGTTATTTGAGTTTGGAGTTGTGAAATCCCACTATTTTTAACTACCACTGTAAACCTAACATCGCGCCATTACACATGAAACTTGTTTCAAGTAACTCATCGAGTGGCAACACCTGCCAGCCTGTCAGTCAACCATCCCAGTGGAGTCTGCAGAGATCCGCTTCGCGGGCCTCCGGCTCCGCCGCCTAGAGATAAAGGATTTGCTGATGCAAATGAATTCCTTCTGGCCTTCGATGCTAGTTTCACTATCAAGGATCGCGTCAATATCATAAAAGACGGATCATCCTTATACATGACCGTTCCAAATATGAACGGAAAGCCGAAAAACAAGACGAACGCATAATCCGGCTATAGTAACGGATGAGAAGACCTGGAAATTTGATACGGACCTGAATTGCTGATTTCATCACCGTTGGTCTCTAGGACAAGACCACCTTGTATGATTTCCGCAAGGATATGATGAGCCTAAACGTTGGACACCCGCAATAATTGGTCGTTAGATGGCATTCGTATACAACCCGTGTAACTCACCTCGTCGAAATGAAACACAAGGTCCAATTCACAGACATTCTCAAAGTGCCGGTCGAGCGCTTCCACAAAAACCTACAATAGTTCGTCACAACGTGTGCACGGCTACAAAAACTGTATTCACTCGCCTGTATCAAGTCTAGTATACCCAGTTCGCTTTCCGCACCATCGACGACAAAGACAAAGTTTAGAGTCGCGTAGTTTCGGTACACGACGCGCCATCTCTCATCCGAGTCCTCCTTGGGGCCGAGGAACGCCTCGAGTTCCGGTGCATCTAGAAAGTTGCAGAGTCCCGCAGGCCGGATGGATATGAGAGAGAATATCTTTTGAATCAACGTCTGAGAAGATTGGTGGAGGGGCGTGTAAAACTTGGTCAGCCTTGGAATGCCGGATGTGTTGACTGCGGAGCATGTCAGGGCAAAGTGACACGACTAGAGATAAGTTACTCTGACAGATGAGCACGGCATGGATCATGTTAACTCTTGCGTAGTTCTCTGAGTATAGCGCAAAAGCAGCAATGTTCGCCTACTGAAAGCCGACTTTCGGTTGGTTCACGAATAAGTCACTGGGAGTTCTAGATAAGATTAGATGCAACCATAACAGCCCATCGGCAGTAATATAGTATTACTTGCACATGCAGTCACGAACCAGTTAAGTACTAGATGCTCAGAAGGTGTTCATACACAGTATCGATTCACACCAAAGTACAAGAAGGATAGTCTAACAGGCACTCATTGCCTTCCAGCCGCTATATTTCCCTTACAACCGCCGTTACCTTCCCTCCCTGTTTCAGTGCCCGACAGATCTCGTGTCTGTGGCGCAATAGATCATGAATCATCCCTTGGGAATGTCCACCCTGGCTGCAAGCGACTCGCAAGGTTTCCCACAGGTCCAGAGAGCCCCGCTTGGCTCTTGAAACTTTCCAAGAAATTCTTGATAAGGTTGTAGTCCATCGGCACCTCCTCTCCGTCAGAGTCAAGTTCCTCCATATCTCCACCTCCGTGTTCGAGCATGGTTTTGAGCTCAGCCTCCATTTGAGCTTCGATATCTGGATCCTCCTGATTGTCGTCTTTAATAGATGTCGATTTAACTTTGCCTTTGCCGGTGAGTGCAGGGTCACCTGTGGGAACGGCTGCAGCCTTCCCCTTCCCCTTCACTGTCTTGCGAGACCGATTGAGTTCGACATCCATAGCTTGCATGACAGCTTCAAAAGAGTCCAAATTCGGATTCACATTCGGCCGAGGACCGGTGGCAGGTTGCCGTCCCTGTGCTTCGACAGACGGCGACGCGGAAGAATCAGATTGATTATTTGATGGTCTTGTTGAGGTTGATGTTGTGTTCTCCGCCATGACACTAGTGGGAACAAAGGCTGTAAAAACGCTCATCAGCAAGATCTTCCGCAGATCGATTCGTATTTACCTCCTCGTCCTTTCCTTTCCTTGATAATGTCTCCCCACTGTTGGTCAGATATACCCAAAGCTTGCCTCGAGAACTCCAAAAACTCTGCTTCCTCCTCGTCCATGTCAACTTCAATATCGCCAACCACCTGCGGGCGGTCGTCTTCTGACTCGATATCTTCCTCATCTCCACCAGCGAGTGGATCGGAGCTAGACGATTCATCATCAGAGTCTACACCCTCGTACTTGTCGCGCGGTAGAATGGGTGGTCGTATAAATCGAGTGCGAGCTGGCGAAGTAACTTCTAAAGGAGGTTCGGTGGTTGAGGATTGTATTATCGCTGGATCGGTTGTATCGACTGTGTCAGTCTCGATAGTAACTTTGGAGACACGCTGAGTGTTGAATGAAGCGGGCATCTGCCCGTACTCGGCCTCCGAAAGGGCGGGCACAAGCTTCGCCATCGCTTCTTGGCGTGCTGCTTCGTCAGCAACTGGC
The DNA here is from genome assembly GCA_016584345.1 of Suillus ampliporus. Classification (NCBI taxonomy): domain Eukaryota; kingdom Fungi; phylum Basidiomycota; class Agaricomycetes; order Boletales; family Suillaceae; genus Suillus; species Suillus ampliporus. The sequence goes on along the minus strand of JABCPV010000046.1, from coordinate 124,207 downwards.
TCGTTTTCATCTTCATCTCCATCGTCGGAGTCCGAGAATTTCTCGTCACTGAAATTCTCTTCATCCTCTTCATCCTCTTCGCCCGCGTCGTCCTCGTCGTCTGAGAAAGCTTCGCTAGAAACAAAAGAGTTAGTCTCTGAAAGGCTCCAGTGTGTGGATGCGTACTCTTCAAACCTAGCACCCTCTACGTCACCCTCTCCCTCAACAAACTTCTGCACCTTTGCTGCAAGGTCATGCAGCTTGGTTGCTTGTTCCTTGGCAACCCTTTCCTCTGCCTCATTACCTGCGGAATCAACATCCATCGCTTGAGACTGCGGCTGGGAACGGGTCCGCTCCAGCATCTCATCAAAGTCGGCTGCATCCACGTTCATCCAGTCATCCGAGTCTTCAGGTTCATCAGGCATCTCAGTAAAGTATTCAGGGGCGTTTGACAACGCTGAATTGAACAGCGCTGCGAATGAAGGTCGAGTAGCGTCACTGGTAAGAGTCAGCATCAAGAGTGTACATTGAATGCATAACTTACTCCTCTTGGCGAACTTGAATGAACGCATCAGCGGCTTTGTCCTCCAGTTCATTCCACAGCTGCGATCCTTCGATTTCACCCCGGAAGTAACTGGCTGACACTAGATTTGTGACGTATGCTTTGTAGTCGGATGATCGGCGAAGTGCTTCTTTACGCGCTTCCGCCTAAGGTCACGGGGTTAGTATGACGACGAAGGACTAAGTCAGGCATATATACCGATGACTTGAGTGCGTCAGTAGTCTTGCTTGCAATGTCAGTACGACTCTTCGACTCTTGGTAGATCATTTCGAAACCACAGGCCTGGTTATTTGTTAATGAACATCTTCCAGAATGGCGATTTTCTTTACATACCAGCTTCATACCTATGTCTCTCCAACGCCAGACGTTGCTTCCCTCGCGCTCCTTAAAATGACCGAATATTTTTGGAGGGAAGAATTTTTGCCCAACAAGTTGTGCATATGCTGGTTTTGTCATTCTGACCGTGGTAAGTACAGCAGAGTGAGGAGGGAACCGCGTCATGCGATGTGCAGCCTACAAAATAACCATCAGAAACGATTTAACAAAAAGTCAGAGATGCTAACTCGTAGTTGTATAGCATCACGCGTGTAGAATGTTTCGACAGGCTTTTGTACCAATGAAGGGTCGACGGATAAAGCGCGAGCAATGTCGAGCGGAAGGTACACTTTGGTGGTGTGTACGTGGCTTTTGGCTGCTGCAGGATAGCTTTCTTGAAGATCAACAACTCATGACGTACAACCAAAAGATATACCTACCCCGAGAGACGCTGCCATACCGTATTCTCGACTGTACGGGGTGCGCGCGTATCGACCGTTGCATCGCGGACCAGCTTCAGTGCGTCATCAATGGCTAAGTATTCTTCAAGATCATCACCAACAATGTCGTCTTCATCGTCGCTGCCTTTGGACCCAGGGAATTTGCGTCTTCGTATTGGTTTACTTGGAGCAGATATGTGTCGGAGAGGTATAAGGTGCAGCATTCCACTGTGTATCCAGACCTGTAATGTAAGAGCACAAAGGACAATTCAGCAAACAATCTTACCATCTAAAGCACGGGAAGAGGGCGCACCCTATTCTCGGAGTTGGACGGTTTGACCCATGAAGGCAGGGCTTCTGCTGCCTCGATGAGGAGGAACTCCCCATCAGAGTCTATTACACTACGCGCTGTTAGTCCCGAGATAAAATCGCGTCGATATCCTGGAATCTGACCTAATGGCAAAATCCCACTTTTTGCTGATCTCCCTGAGGAGCCAGACGACGCACCACTCGTCGTCGACGGAGTCCCCGACGCGCATACGCCCCTCGAGCATCCACTTGTTATCCTTGGCTGCAGCAGAATCGAGGTCTTTCGCGACTTTTACTTCGAAGGGGTCTCTGTGCCAGAGAAAATGTGGAAAAAGGTCGGAGACATATGCTTGCACGCATGCTGCGAGCGTCGTTGCAGATGATTTTTCTGCCAGTGCTGGAGGAGGATAGAGGGTGTACTGAATTGTGTCTTCTGAGATCGAAGGCGGGCGATTGAAGATGTCCATCGCCGTGATAGATTACTGAAAGACCCTTGTTTAAAATCGTCCTTGATTACTTGGAAGAATCAATCAGGGGAGACTGAGGATCGTCGGGACTGTGTTTGTCAGCGAGGGTAGCGACCCCGACTCATTTCCTTTCTTGGTCCACACCAATGGCGTCGACCACGTCCTTCAAGGACAGAAATCTCATCGCTGTCATAGGAGATGAGGTACGCTCACCTGACCTGCTCATCCTTGATTCCGCTCAGAACTGGATTCTCGACGGCAGGACTCAATAACAGGTCTGCTTCTTGCAGGCATCGGCCACATCAACGAGCATCAGAGGAAGAACTTCCTCATCGTCGACTCCAGTAAAGTCTCTAGCATGTTCCACATCATTGCGCGCTCACGGATGTCCAGAAACACAAATATCATCAATCGAAGCTGCGTTCCAGGAGTTCACCCAACGGAAGGACATTGCAATCGTTCTCATTAACCAGCATGTGAGCTCGAATCTCCCGTCGGTCGCATCTTCGACCTTAATATGACGTGTGCCTTTAGATAGCAGAGAAGATACGACCAACAGTGGACCGCTATCAGGAAGCATTTCCTACGTTGCTCGAGATACCCTCCAAGGACCATCCATATGGTGAGCACGAAACACGCCTACGTACTCCATGTACTCGGCACTAAAGCTACAATTCCAGACCCTTCGAAAGATTCGGTACTGAAGCGTGTCCAGAGGCTTTTCGGCGAGTAGACAGCATATGTCTTGTTACATCACTCGCATTGCTAGGGGTTCGTGCATAACCGCAGTTGAACGTCCCTATGTACCATATAATACAGATATGCATGGCAAGCAACAGTCTACTATGCCTAGATGATGGATGGGCCTCCCATACTTTCGAATTAGGCATCGGGGCAAGTTCAGTGTTTTATACCGAAGTGAATCGCATGATGGGCTCGTTCTCCCGGACACCTGGTGCTCGTTCAACAAACACCCTCACCGGATTCCGGGTTTCTGAGTCTAATGTTGAAAGGTTGACGTCAGTGGAAGATAATAGGATTCAAAAAGTGACGTACTTGGTATGTCGATCAGGAGGTACCGGAAGACGAAGTAGCCCTCATCGTTCTGCGATTCATATGAGCGCTGGTGAAATATTATTTGGAGGATTACATACCCGTACAAGATCAGCATGAACCTCTCCCTCTGTCCACAGAATGCCGGAGTCACCTGCACCCTCAGTTGCACTTCCTCGTCCCTTCAACCCTGAGAACAGCCCGGCAAAGCTCCACAAGCCCTTCTCCTGATCTCTTTCTGTCTCCTGGTGTTCCTTGGCCGACAGTTGCGGGTGAGGTGCAGGCGATGGAGCGATATCGCCACTCAAGTATCTAAACGCACGTCTTGCAGATTCCCCAATAGACTCCAGCTTCTCCTTTGCATACGCTATAGTTTCATCTACAGTCAGGGAGCTCAGAGACTCGATATATGAAGGACCCGCTTCTTCATCAATTCGGTGGGCCGATTTAGCAGATGACCCTTGTACGTAGAAGTTGAGGAGCATATGCTCTCGCCCCGAAGCATCTACTGCAACCTGAGATGACACGTGCCTATGCCTATGCCTCGGCCGTGTGGAAGAGGGTGGGTTATTGTGGAATACTAGAGGTGCTCGCAGGTATTTTGCCACCTGTACATGGCGATCTAAATTAGTACAGAACCTGGTCTCATAGAATTTCTGATGACGTACCCGAGGAGACGCATTGATGCGTTCACAAGCATCACTGAAAAGAACAGTAGGCGAGTTCTTTGAGAACAACTCCGATGTAAGGGCATATATGAGCACAGTGGAAAGCCCTGCACCCAAGAGAATGACTGCAAGGTTCGTAGTGCGCTGGGTTGTTCGAATCACTGTGCAAATAGACACGATCAGTCAGTCCCTCGAGATGAGGAGATGACTCTGTAAGAAAATGTTACGCACCCTTCCCACCGGTGCTGAGCTCGGACCACTGTTTCACTTTCTTTCCTTGCTTGAGGGAGGCTTGAGATAATCCAAGTGTAAACGGTCCTACCGAGTCCTCTCGGTTCAAGCGTGATGCACGCTGTTTCTGGTCAAGCGCAGAAGAAAGCAACGAGGAAGATGCAGCATCTTGGTGAGTAACGAATGTCCTGCGACAGACGCCCAATGCATGACTACGGTGACGGTGACCATGTGAGAATGAGAAAATGTAGGTCAATGACCGCGGGTGCGTGCAAAGCATATTCGCCTGGTGTGCAAGCCTGGCCATGGAGGTCATGGTAAGGCTGTTGTGACTGCATCCGAAGCGCTGTACCCAAATATGGCCGACGATCGGCGAACGGCATAATCAAGAACTGAGTACTGAACGACTGTCTTCCTTTTATTATGGTCTGGCGAGGGGAGACTAGGCGACCGGTACATTTGGCAGGTGGCTGATAAATCGATAATTGACAGCCGATCTTTGTTGCTGACAGGTCCGAGATAAACGAAACAATCTTAGACAGAAGACAGAAGGTATCATTCACACAGAACTTCATTACAACACAAATACAAGACTCTATAGTTATTACTCCAAATATTACTCAGTCAATAACTTATGATCGCTCTCCACGCAGACGCCTAGCAAGAGCAAGGTCTTTAGGTTGGATGGTGACACGCTTAGCGTGGATAGCGGCGAGATTGGTATCCTCGAACAACGAGACGAGGTAAGCCTCAGCGGCTTCTTGAAGTGCCATGACAGCAGAGGATTGGAAGCGGAGATCGGTCTAGATAGCCAGGTCAATGCACGTGATGGTGAAGAAAGACGGTACCGACCTTGAAATCCTGTGCAATCTCACGGACAAGACGTTGGAAGGGGAGCTTGCGGATGAGGAGCTCCGTGGACTTCTGGTAGCGACGGATTTCACGGAGGGCAACGGTACCAGGGCGGAAGCGATGGGGCTTCTTGACTCCTCCTGCGGGGACCTGCCAAGGGATCAAACCAGTTAGTTAGGCATAGTGGAAAGCGGGAAACGGTCAACTCACAGCGGCGGTCTTGCGAGCTGCCTTGGATGCGAGCTGTTTACGGGGGGCTTTGCCTGTAGAGCACAGTTAAGATGAGGCTGGGGGAACGGGTACAGCAATATATACTTACCTCCAGTGGACTTGCGGGCGGTTTGCTTAGTGCGAGCCATTGAAAATGTTGGAAGATAAGATAAGTTTGACAAGGAAGATGGGTGTTGTCTGCAAGCCCACAAACTGAACCCGACCCCTTCTTATATGTGTCCGTACGGATTGGCACGTGCTGGATCAATCAACAATGATGATAATGATATTTTTAGCGCGTCGCGTCCACCACGTGACTTTTGTGGATCATACATGACATCTATTAAATGGGCCACAGTTGGATTATCGAGGGGGAGAGGACTAGTAGGACCAGAATGAGCACAATATTGGATGTCAATTAATTACGACTACAAAGATAACGTCAAAATGAGCTACCGAGGTACGAATAATAATAATCACATCTCTCGCTCAGAAAATACAGTGACCATGGCGTCTGGCGTGACATTGGATACTCCCGCTGACTGCGATGTCGCAGCGCGTCGCTAATCAAATGAAATGCAAAGTCAGCTTGTGCAACCCCTCTCAAAGAAATCACGAACCTGTTCAACCCCTTCCTTCACGAGACAATACTTCACGCCCCATCTCCCCTTGCACTCGATACTCTTACAGTACATGCATGTCCGTGGCTTCTTCTTCCTTGGTGGGCTGTCGCCGTGCTCATTCGCGGGGCGCTTCCCGGCTCGGCTGCCTTCTGCCACCCTCAGAGGTGACGAGCTTCTCTGCATGGGTTCCGGCGCTTCGCGGCAGCCTCCAGAACTGCGCCGCAGGGCTGATTGTGCGAGGCGGTGGTCAGCGAGCTTTTGGCATATGGACTTTAAAATGAGGCACTTATTGACGGCGTGCTCGTGTCGGGATCGCTGTCATACGGTGTTGGATCATTCGGAGGGGTGGTCGGACTCGCCCCTACAGGTTCAGAGCTGTTCGTGCCAGGAGGAGCTTGCGCATCAGATGGATCCGCGGAAAGGGCAAGCAGGAATAAGCAGGATGTGGACGCGGGACCCTGAGGACCTGAATCAGTGAGGGAGGGGGCCTCATCTGGCCTTGCAGTTGTCGATGTCATACTTGCCGCCGACATGCTACTGAACTAGTTGAAGGCTACCGTTTGGTCTAAAGTCATATGCAAAAAACCGGTTTTCACCATATTTGTTGACTGTGACTAGGCTCGTGACCAGCCTGGTGTATACTACCCTTGATAGCTTGATATCTCAAAGACAGTCCAGACTGGCCATTTTTCCATGTTATCATCCATTTGCCTCAGACGAATATTCCCATTAGCCGACTTGAACGACTGACCTCGTCATTACTAGTGACGCGCTCTACCAACTGAGCTAAACGGGATGCATTTTCCCGTTTAAGTATCATCAGTATACCCATACGCATTTGGTCGAAGGTGACTACTAAACTGCAGATTTTAAAGGCTACTTCCCCAATGTTTGCACTCGTTCTGTAACAGCTTTCTTCAACTGTGCAAAAAGTTGTCAACCAGATCATCAAATACAGGGGCATAAACTTACTGGAGGGCTAATTCCATTGCCCTCGAAATATGCCAGGACAAATTCCTCTGCTACCCAATCATTTTCCACTGAACCCATATCTCTGAAAACCAGAGTTCGTGGGCGAGATGGGCTGCGTAATGGCGCGACGAGTATTACGTCAAGCGGTGTGCCCTTTGACAGTGCCGTAGTCGGGAAAAGTGATTTCAACGTCCTCAGGGGAGACTGGGCTTCGGCCTCTTCTGCTGGAGTGATCGTAGCACGTGCATGTGCGAGCTGCATGCGCGCAGTGAGGGCACGCATGAAGCCATCACGGAGATGTGAGTAAGATGTACTGCGAGTGGGTACTGAGCAGAGTGAGGTCCAAAGCGGGGACGGCGGGTACTCAGTGGAGACTTGCCTATTCTGAGGACACATGCGGTATTGCGGACGATATGCTCGATTTTTTCGTCGGGGGTTGCGGTCACGGGAATCTATCGAGTGCAAATGTGTCAAGATACAAAAAGGCGAAGGAATAGTGGTACATTCAAGTTTGGGTTGGCAAGATCAGCGTAGAAGCCAACAGAGTACACCTTTATGCCAAGGAATGATACGGTCCTCACGCCAACTCCAACGAGTGAGAATTGAGGCAAAGGGAACTTTGATGGTATACGAAGTGTTTTAGGGAAAGCAATCGATGTTGCGGGATCAGCTGTACGGTTTGAGTTCGTGGGCTGGCTCAGTCAGGCGGTGAAACATACTCTCAAATTCGGATTCGGGTAGAGATGGCTCGGCATCGAGATGGACGGTTACGGTACTTTGTACCACATATGCAGCTGAAAAGATGGAAACAGCACCCCATAGTAACGGTTTCATGAATGACCTAGGAGCTCGGGTCCTTCCAACGACACATGAGCGAGACCATGATGCATTGAAATGCGCAAGGGGTCGCAAAAATTGAGACATAGAAGGTTGCAGTCACTTTGAGAAGCAGTGCCACGTGGGAGAATTATGGAGGAACATGGACGTGTCACGACGCACTGTGTTCTCATCGGGGGTCAACGCAATCCTCCTAAACGAGTCAAATCCGCAGATATAGACGACGCGTCAGCTTGGAACGTCATTTCATTATAAAACACGTACGTTCTCAATCAAATTCCGTTTCACTTAGTTCTCCATCGACCCATTCACCATCGCTTGACCGCGAACTGACCTGATTATATCGCTGTATAACTGCTTTCTACATCAGGATCTCCTTTCATGTCACTTGATACCAATAGTCTCATCGCTGAGTTTGCAGAGGAGTTTAGTTCAGGTGGTTTTTCCGTCATAATGGACGAAGAAGATACGTCTGTGGACTTCCTCGAGTCCCCCTCCGATGATATTGCCGCGGCTCTGGTCTCTGATCGCTCTGCATATGAGAAGCAAAAGGCTACTCTGCAGACCTATCTTGATTCCCTCCCTTACGAGTGCGAGTCCATTGATGTCATGCAAGCCAAGCTTGAGTACATAGTTGGCAAGTTGATAATCTGCGCTGAATCCAAGAATTGGTTGGTCCTCACTACCTGGGATGCGATCCTGCAGTGGTATGTTGTTTCCATGTACGTCAATTTCAAGTTACTCACCCTGCATACAGCTGGCTGCAGATGCGCTATCCCATGACGACTCCCACCCGCGCCAAACTAGTCCGCTTTTATTACGAACTGTGCCTTCTGCCTGGCATAGAAGTGCGTGTCATCCGTAGCTGGGCAGATATGTTGTACCGCCTCTTGGGATCCAAGACCGTTAAGCGCAAACTTGAGGCCACGGATCTCCAACTACCCTGGAAACCCCTATGGGATGTTCTGTACAAGGAACTGTTCCCCAAGGGCCGCCTTGTAGAATTCCAGTAAGTGTACCTCCAAAGTCATGCATACAGCCGGTGTTTGATGCAAGATGAACAGGGGCAATCGTAACCTGAACAATATCTTGTTGTATGTTGCGGAGAGCTGTAAGCGCTATTTCCCTGCGAGTGATATCCTCGGTATGCTCGAGACGTTCTTGCCCATCCTCACGCCCGACGTGAGTGCCAGATATCTTGACATTATGAATCCCCCCTGAGATTGATTCCACTCAGACTACATTGACAATGATACCTGTTCTAACTTCGTTCCTTCCGCCAACCCACACACATATCTACCTTCCCGTTATATTCAGGATCTGGGAAGCTTTCAATTCGCACTCTATGGATGATAGGTTTCTTGAACTGGCTGGAATCCTCGCAGAGGAACATGTTACTGGTAAGGAAGGACTTGCGGGAGAGGAAGGAGGTGCCGCATGGAAAGATATCGGCATCTGGACCCAGGAAGAGTGGTTGATGCTTGTCAGTAAAGGGATCGAGTCGCTTTGTAGGTCATTTAGTACACTCGGTCAAGATCTGCTGACTTCTTATTTCAATAGATGTCCCTGTGGGAAATTCGAGTGTGAGCCATCTCTCTTTCTCTCCTAGCACAGCGATCCTCAACTCAATTTTAGCAGAGTCTCCCGCCTACATCTGTTCAGGCAGATGCTAGCGCGGCACGTCAAGGGTCCAAAGTCAAGAAAAACATTAGTAGAATCAGTCAGTTATATCTTCTGCGCCATACAAGAGCTTACCTGATTCCTGCAGGTTCCTTGGCTAAACTGTTTGTATACTCGATGGCCCTCGATGGCCCAATACGCGGAGATTCCGCATCAACTCCTGGATCTCCTAATGGCCAGCAGATGGGATACTTGGCCGGTTCGAAGGCGCTTGACTCGTTGGACAAACTGATTACAAGTACAGAGTCCTTCTTTCATCCATCAAACTCTGGTCACTGGACGTTCACGGTATGTTTTATGCTGAAATAGATTGACACATGCTAATATTCACTTCTCTAGCTCACCAATCTCCTGCAACGTCTTACCGTCGAGTTTGCCGACAGATGGCTTGAAGAGCAGCAGCCTTCGTGCAAAACTCCCATCGTATGTATGATACTAGAGCTTGTTGCAGTGTACTCATGCACAATTTAGGCGCATCGTTTAACTCCTTCTCTTCGCCGAGCGTTCGTCAATGTTTTGCGCACGCCCGCCCTTCTTGCCATGTTTTCCAAGGATTCATTTTCGATTAGTATGGCACAAGGTGCACTGCGCGTTATGGCATTACTCGAACCGACACTCATTATGCCTGAGCTCCTCGAGCGTGCCTACGGTGGTCTGGAAGTGGTAAATGAGACCCATCGCACTACCGCAGTGTTGAAAATGCTTGCCGGTATTTCACTTCCGCTTGTTTCGGAGATCATATGGAGGCCCGGGCAAAAGCACCTACTTCCTCTTCTTGAACTTTGCCTTCCTGGCATTGATTTGGTAGGATCTCTTACATCCTCATAGTGTGCAATTGTTACTCATCATACAAGGTTTAGAATGACCCTAACAAGACTGTCTGTGCTACCTTATTCATCGTCAGCGCTATACAGCATGTCAAGATTGGAGATCTCTCCATGCATCACTCTGGTTTCGCTTTGTCTGGGGATGCCCCAGGCGAAGAGCTCATGGAGGTTGATACCGAGGACGCCCACATCCCTGAAGGTGTCGAAATGAGCCCATTCGTTTCATTGGGTAGGCAAGAAGAAAGGACCCTTGTCCGGGAGAGCACGGCAGGTTTTGCAGGTGTGCTCGTTCCCCTTTGAGTAGAGGAAAGCTGCTTACTCCTCAGTAGATTGGGTAACATCCCTCTTCCGCCGAGTTCTAGCTTTATACGAGAATCTTCCTGAGGAAGGTGGGAAGAAGAAGACTACCGGCGGAAAATCGGAAGAGACAGTTCTGAAATCGATTAAGAGCATGCTGGACGTGGTCACCTTGCACCTCTCAGACCAGCTATTTGATCTCGTCTTGAATCTCGTCTTCGATTACGCTGCAACAAATGCGAAGTCCAACGCCATCCGAGCGTTCGGGCAGCTCATAGCATGTCTGGCACGAGCACAACCTCAGAAAACATTGGATAAGTTTCTGCCGTCGTGTATCTCACGCATACAAGAGGAACTCAAGTATGGAGCTTCGAGCGTTAGAACGACTTCAACACATGATCTTGTTCCATCCGACACAACGTTGCACTGGAGTAAGCGGTCTGTCCTTCGTCTGGTATATGTAACTGATTGTCTCCTACAGACATGTCTATATTGCGTGGATGTCTTGCATATGGAGCACATAGTGTGAGTGCGACCTAGCTCCATAGCAATTTTGATTTTTGAATGCGTTATCAATTTCAGCTCCTCAAGCATAAAGAAGATATCATCAATCTTTTATCCTTACTGGTGAATAAGACGAAGAGTGAGCGTGGCTACACGGGAACTGCCGCGATTGTCGCGAGGGTGATGCATGCGCTATCTGGTGTCTACCCCTCCAACAATCGCTTCGTGGATAATGACCTATGGAGTCAGCCTGGTAGGTCATGTCGACACCACCCCGCTTACGCAGCTAATTGTTACTCAGAGTTCGGCAAGTCGCACAACGCTCAGTGGGGTCAACTATATGAAGCAAAGGATGTGAAAGTGGAGTGGCATGGTAGGCACGATGTTAATCCTCTCGACGCGACTGCTGACCATGTGGCATCAAGTTCCAAGCACGGAGGAAGTGCAATTCATTCTCGACATTTTGGATCGGGTAGCAGCTCCTGCACTCGATAAGATAGAAGCCTTAGCGCGATCTACCGAGCATTGGGATGAAGTCGTTAGGAATGACTTCTGCCGGCAAGTTACACGACAGTGAAGGCGGCCGTCCATTAACATGATTCTCACAGGTACCTCCTATTTGTGAGGTCTGTCTGGAGCGGCCTACCGTCATTCCTTAAAGAAGGATCTAAAGATGTAGTGCACCCATGCTTCGATCCAGAAGTAGAACTCGAAGGACTTCTTGTTGATCACCTTGACGTCAAAGCTGGATTTGTTCTCACTGATCCTAATGATCCTCGCTACCAACAAGCCTTCGAGCACCGCATTCGTTTCGGCAATGTTGCGCACCTGGCTGCGGTCGCCTTGCGCCAAATCCAAGGAGGTGAAGATCATTTAGATGCTGTCGTTGCCGTCGTGAAGGCGATCGACACGTACTTCCTGGATTATGGGATGAGTCGAGGAGACTTCATCACCTTGCAAAAGAACTTTGCGCAGTCGAGAGAGTAAGTGTGCAAACACAGCATATTTGTCTTGTCTGACCTGAACAGGGTAAACCGAGTGTCGGCAAGGCAAAAAGAGAACTCGCGAATTGCGTGGGTAAAAAGAGCACAAGTATACCATTGTGGCCGGCTCTATATCCATGCCTTGTATCGCCGAAGATCGTCCCTGGACGACACGCTGCTGAAGGAAGACCTCGCGGAGCTTTGTTTGTCACCATATACGCGAGTGCGACGGTGAGTTGCTTGATGGCATTATTTGTTCCCTATAATAATCACAAATTTCAGCCTCGCTCAGAGTGTGCTGCACAGCGCGTGCGGTGTGAGTACAATCATATTCTGTCCTGACCGTATTGTGACCGTATTTCAGTCCTACGTGCGAGCGACAAGATACATATTGCCATCCATTTTTAATGCTCTGTCGAAAGGTAATGATCCAGATAGAATCAAGGGCGCCTTGTATGTCCTTGGTAACAAAGGCACTGGTACGTGGTTTTACTACGTCTTTCAGTGTAATCTGACTTTAGATCCCGATAAGCTGCGCTAACCATGTCTGGTATGTCTGAGCAGTAATAAGTATAATTGGTTCTAACCGCGCGCAGAGCCTCTGCTACGACGGCAATACCTTGTTGCTCTGCTAGAATGCCAGCACGAGGAGAAAGTGAGTACAAGTCGCAAGTTGTAGCTCTGAACCCCGTCTGATTTCAAAACAGCCTTCGATCCAGAAGCTCGTTACCACTTTCTCCGCAGATTCTTTAATACATCTCAGTGAGGAGGTTATAAGGACTTCTGCATACACAGCCGCTACTCCTGGGGTTCAAGCCGCCATTCGCACTCTTGAAGCGGAATTCTCCGCTGCCGTCGTTGATAGAAACCTAATGGCGGCAGCGGTCAAATGCGCTGCTACTCACACAAGGATATGCTTGGAGGAGACTGATAAGACTGTGTGTATAGCGCTGTTGATGCGTAAATTGATGTTGATATTCTGTCCCAGGTCCACTCTATTCTTGAGATTGCCTCTCGGCCTACAACACATGTACGTCATCTCTCATCCTCACGGAACAAATCTAAGCAAGGCTTTAGTGGAGATATGTGCACATGGCCACAAAGTTTTTGATGGGCTTTCTCAGACGCGACGCAGTGGCTCCTCCGGAGTTGGCTCGCTTCTTCATGGCACAAACACTTAGCCCGCAACCAGGAATAAGGACTAGTGCTGAGCAGTATGAGCTTCCTAGTCAAACATGCACCACGCTGATTGATTCTCTCTTTCGCAGGGCAATCGTGAAGACTGCCGTTCTCATGAAGATACGAGCGTACGCCAAAACTGACGACGAGCTCTGGCTCTGCAAATGGCAGAGTCCCTTTGCTAGGACTATCTCCATCAACGACCCGTCCGCTTTTCTTGCACAACTAGACCAGCCCGTTAATGAAGTAGAGTAAGCCAGGTCTTCAGTCGTTCAGAGTTTGTTGTTCATGCGCTTTACTAGCGGGTTTTATGTCGACCTGGTAGACACTGGCTTTTTGGCTTGGTCGAAGACCATCAAATGCTATCCTGTCAATCTGACTAATTCAGCGACATGGGACTCAGCGTCAAGAGGGTGCTTGCAGGCCATGCGCAGTTTCATTGGAGACGGGTATTATACTCAGCTCGCAACATTGTGGAGCCAAGAATCTAGCAAGGCGTCTGGTTCACCGCATCTTCACACAGAGAATGTGAATTTTATGATTACACTAGGTTCTCATTGTCTCACCTCTACCTCCCTGGACTCGTTGCTAACCCTGCTGCAGCGAAGTTGTTCAACGGCGAACACTTGCATCTAATTCTTCCAGTTGTCGAACCATTAATGACTGATGCGGATAAGTTCAAGCAAGCAGCTGCGGCTGAAATACTGACCGGATTATTGCGCGGTATCTTGTTGCTCTATGTCGTTGTGTTCATGTCTGATGTGCTTTATCACAGGGTCGAAACATTGGCCCAGGCAAGCACGAGAGGAGCTATGGTCTTGGCTCACGCCGCGCTTTGGCGTGATCCTCACTCAGGCGAAACCAGATACTGTTGCATATTGGACCTCGTTCCTAGAGGTAAATTGTTCCGCAGTTGTATCGAGCAACGTCACTCATTGGCTGCCGGAAGCACACCCTGCTGAACCTTGACCCACGCCGCTTCCAGCCTTTGGTCAATTGGATATTATCCCTACATCTTGACTTCCAGGGCGACTCGGCGTTTTCCAGCAAGTCTCTTTCTTGCCATTAACCCTGTTGTGCTCATTGTCTTGCAGTGACGAAGGCTCTCAATGTTATCGTTTCCTTCATTGATTCTGTCGGTTTCCGGTTCAATAGCGTATCTGAGAGATATGCATCGATTCTCTTCAACAACGCGGACTCTAACTATGCAGAGGTATTTGCCTGATATGGTGATGCCGCATCCGCGTTTCTCATATCTTTTGATGCAGATAAGGGCTTCGATAGCCAATGCCCTGAGCCTGATAGCCAAATATCAATGGAGACCAGCATACCCTTCGGTGGATGCCCTCCTCACGGCGTGCACGGAGAGTCCGGATCCACTTCAAATCAGGTATGTACCCTTGAGTAGTGCCTCCGATATGGCACTTAGCAGTCATTTCCACTCAGACGAGGGTTTTTCTCTGATCATGTACAATCGATCATTGATAATCTACCCAAATGGAAGGAGGAACGGTTCTCCCCACCTAGAGTTTCGCAGTCACGGGTGAGTTAATGATGCATAGACTGGATTTCTTTTTCTTATGTTCACCTCCAGTATGATAAAGTCGGCTTGACCAGTAGGCTTCGCAATTCTTCACATGTGAGTTCTAACTGACGCTCGACAGTGCTGCTCTGGCTATGGGTGTCGCTTTATAGCCCTGAAGCTTGTCTTGTTCGTCCTCATGCCATGGCTCTGCTGTTCGTAACCCATTCATTCCATATTATGTGTTCGCTAAGTTATCATTAGACCTGAGCTCTTGAGCATGTCGGAATTAAGCGACAATCCCGAACTTCAAAAATATAGTAGCTCTGTGCTTCGTGTACTATCCTCAGTTTATATGCCGCCTTCGCTCACGCACGTCGTCCTGGATAAGCTGGTCTCAGCTATTCAGTCATCTGAGGTATCTTCCCTTTACCTCAGCAAAATGAAAGTTTTGACCTGTAATTTTTCTAGTCGTGGCGAATTCGGTTGCATGCTTTGCCTGCCCTAGTTGTCTTCTTCTATCGGAACCTCTTGACCATTTCATCTAGCGGAGTACTGAAAGTCATGGATGTATTACTCGATTGTTTATCAGATGAAAATGTCGAAGTTCGAGAAATGTCATCCAAGACCCTCTCCGGAGTAGTGAGATGTTCACAGCGGCAGAATATCATTCCATTGAAGGTGCGTGCCGATATCCTCCGTTTTGACCATGCTTAAGCTCCATTAAACCTAGAATCGCTTCATATCATTGGCGCGCAGTGTAAAGCTTCCCTCACGTACACATAATGACTACGGAGAGTCTCTTAGAAAGTTACATTCGGCTATCCTTGGCCTGTGTGCCCTTATTGAGAGCTTCCCGTACTCTGTAGAGCCGTGGATGCCGTCCCTCACAGAAGGTTAGTGGATGTCATGAACAGCGTTTGTCCAAAACTTATGTCCGCTCGCTATCTCTCTCTTACTATTTTCGGTCATCTTCGTCAATAAAGTCCTGGCGAGACACGCAACAGATCCGCCGCCGATCTCGACGACGATTCGTCACTGCGCTTCTGAGTTTAAGAAAGTAAGGGTCTTTCCTATTGTATACTGAATTGACCTCACCGATATTCCATCTAGACCCACCAGGTAGATTGTTCCTGTCATCAATGATAATCTGTCGCGCCTTACCATCCATTTCATAGGATACCTGGCACAAGGATCAACTTGCCTTTGACGAAGATCAGTTACAGAGCCTCTCCAGTATGCTTGTTGGTACTTCATATTGTGGGTTACTTGCGTCTATTAGTTGCCAAGGCTGTGACTGATGTTGAATGGCGATATCTACAGACGCCTAGATAATGTTTCATAGATTGGCATCGATCCGCGCCTCCGTCAGGATTCAGCATCATGAGGACGTTCGTATTACATCGCCGTATCGACTATGTATAAATTAGGGCACATCCTTGATGTTCGTTTTTAAGTATCTGGTCTTCTTCAAAGAATATGTGCTATCGATGATTAATTCCGCCGATGCCTACCACGGTTCGGCCTGTCCAGTATCGGCAGTGCGTCCCCTACTCCCGCCTGGATACGTTGTGCTCCTACCGAACAGGAGCGAGGCTTTGTGTATCATTAACTGTGACTTCACCATCGCGGCTTACTGGAAAAAAAGAAGTTCCATGGCTTGTTGCCCCGCACGGCATCGGCTCGGAACCAGATTGTCCTATATGTAACTGCTGGAGACGGCATCAGCGCGTGTGCTGCGCGTGTTCCGGTCATTTGAATTGGAGCCCTGAAATATATGTCAAGTCGGCTGACAGTATGCATCGATGACCGAGTCATGGTATAATCATTCAAGCCGTCAGAAAGGTCTTGAAAAGTTTTCCTCAAGTCAGATCCTCGTGCTTTTCGCAGGGATATCATGCACACGTTCTCGTCTATATGGCGTTATCACGGTTTACATTCGAGAACCCCTAAAACCTTCACTTGAAACTTAGAATCACAGACTACGCGACGCGTAAATCATGCGGTCATAAGAAAGAACAGCAGAAAGCGCTTCCCATAACTTCTGAATATTAGCGGCGTTATATCACGATGAACTTATCTCGGACCCAAGGCATCGATGAAACTGATTGAATAGATAAAATCGATGATGCCCTTCAATACTGTACGCTTCGTGCGCAAGCCTTCTGAGGCGCCACGGTGATTATCTAGCCGGATTACAGCGCCGGTCCATCAGCAAGTCAGGCGAACCTTCCTAGGCACGATATAGCACGATAGGCGCGGTGTGCTTGATTCATCGTTGGGTTCCCGTGACTCATGTTCTAGAATTTGGAGCTGATAAGCGAGCACTGCTATCCAAGTTATCTGGACGATGTGACAGATCTATGCACATTTGACGGTTAGTAGAATCTCAGGTTAGCCCTAGTGCTATGAACAATGAACACTACGCCTGCCTTTTTGGTACAAAAAGATCCGAAATACAATCAAACACCCCGCTCCCTGGCCGCAGGGCATCCAACTCTTTCGCATTCAGGTATCCCGGATGTTATTCGATAACGCCGTGTTTTTGCGTCGGAACAGCGCTTGATGACATCCGTCCAAGCCAAAGTGGAGCAATTAAAGTGGATTTAGCGGCACGCAAATGGCACCATATCAACTCACGTGAACTGACAAGGCCTCAAGGACGATGGCGCTGACAAGAAAAGGAAGTTTGTGCCGAATTCCAAGTCGTTGGGTGCGATAAGGGAATAGCTGAGGACCGATTATTGATAGAGGTGATACTGTGGGTGGGCGCAAAGACGCAATGTCTGGCGATCACAGACGGTGCTTCCCATGAGTGTTCGGTGAATGCTAAAGGCGGTCCTTGGGACACTTTCACAGCGCGGCGAACCGGGGAGGTGCTGCGGCTAGCATCATGGCACGCTCGTGGGACAGCATCAACACGTGTTAGGTAGTCTAGTGTTACTTTGGGATTAGCACCCTGGAGTATTCTACTATGAATAATGATTTCTAGAAGCTTTTCCCAGTAATGCGTCAGTTTCAATGGACTTGTACTTGTCGTAGCAGACGATCTGCAATAGTTGATGCATGATTTTCGGGTTGGTTGATCATCAATGCGATGCACGTGGCTAGACGTATTACCCAAAATTAAATTTGAAATTGGAGTAAACGGAAGTAGTGCATGCAATAACTTGACATGTAACAGGTAAAATATGGGGGAGGAACTAAGCAAGGTATTATGATAGTTAACTAGCTAGTGGAGAAAGATGGACTCGGAGGAGGATGGGATGTTATAATAAAGTTATTCAAGGGTCGCACTGGCAGTATTACGGCGATTTATTGTTGTCAGGCTTAGCCCGATAGTTACGACATCAACCATGTAAACCAGTGCGCGCGAAGCCTTGAATTCGGTCTGGCCTTCTAGCCGTTCGGTTCCTCCCTTTCAACTTTTTGTTTTGACCACGACCTTCTGCGATCCAGTCTCAAGGTTTTTTTCTTTCTTATTCTGTTCTGTTATACTAATATTCAACTGAACATTTGCTTTACCAGTTATCGTTCCCAATTTGAGAGGGAGCGCCCAGCTTCTCCAACACACTGCACAGGGCTCATTATAATTATTGGCAATCGCCGCCTCAAGAAGGGCACGTTGCAATCAAAACCCCTTCGCAAGGTCAGTCAGGGCTCCTCCCCTTTGCCTCGTTTCATTACCATAACCTCCAAGAAGATCTAAAACCCTCGACCGCTACCCACTTTGCCTCAGCAAACTCTTGACCTGGGTCTTGATCTTCAACACGCGACCTCGGTCCTCACGACCTCCTCACGCCTCGTTTCTATTCATCTCACTTTTTATACCTATCTTGTGCTTTCTCTTTAGATCTTTACTGCTTGTCTTCTTGCATTCCTCCAGCAAAACTTCGACGGCAGTCTCTATCTATCTACTCACTTAGCAAATCGTGCTCTCAACATCGCATCACCTATATCCTATACACCATCGCATCTTTGATTATTCTCTCATACCGCAACGCACGAATCCTTTTTATCCAGCAATCATCGGACGCTCATCAGCTTGTTAATTAACTGGTGAGTAAATTCTTGCAGCGTGTACTGCTTCGCTGACCACTCCATGGTATAAATCAGATTTAAATGCAAAAGGCGGTCACCGCTACTACTGCACCCACACACAGTTTATACTTTGCACGCGAATCAGGCTCAACAAAACCTATTCCAGCTCGAGCTCAATCAACGGGTGTACCTGGTTGGACACAGAGTCCCCGTGAACATCAGAATCTGAACATAGACTCAACAGCGGAGGCAAGCCATGTGCCATCTCTCTAGACAGCCTTCTTACGTTTTCTTGTAGACTTGGAACGTTTCATCCACGCAAGGCTCACCACCATCTCTTTCACCCTACGTACATCGTCCAGCATCGATCCAAAAACCTTTAGCAATGCCTGCTCGTACGAACCTCAGTGACATGGCAAAAACTGAAATGTCTAGTCGTCCGTCGGAGCGTGTTCCCAACAACGCTCAACGATGGCGGCTCAATGGTTCGGGCCAGCTGGTCGATCCAGACGCAACGCTCGAATGGGATCTTGCCCAGAATATTGCTAGGCTGAAGCTCGGCGCCGTCGGAGACCTTACGGACGACATACAAGGCCGACTGGGGGCTTCACCTCAGTCCAAGCTAGGTGCTGCAACTGTAGCGCCATTCAATGATGCAAGTCCGCTGGAGACGGCTTCTGACGTCAGCCTTGATTCCTCCCCAAATACCTCTGATCATCAAATATCGCCATCCCATTCTCGCGTGTCATCCACTGACACACTGGAATCCCATGAATCTGCAATTTCTTCGGCCAGTCATACCATGCGCGGGCCGCCCCAGCTGAAGATAGCAACGGGCAACGAGGCGAAGGAGCGCCCTCACTCCTTCAGTGGTGGACTATCGACCGCTGACTTGCGTCGCCTAAAGCAGGCAGGGGAGGAGCATGTGCACCCCGTGCCTGCTCACCCTTGGTCGTCTGCTGCTTACCGAGATCGCGTTGGTGGTGGAGAAAAGCCTTTTTCGCCTGAGCAGCCCACGTACCCGTCGCTGACCAACGCATCGTTTGGTCGCGGGCAACAGCAATTTGACTACCGTTCTGCGCAAAGTAATAGCGACTTGCAAAGTGATTATTCCGCTCAGCGCAGCTATTTCCCCCAACCTTCTGCTCCCAGTGCCGCCGCACCGCAGCACTTCCTCCAAGGTCGCCCCACGAATGGGATTCAGTCTACCTATCGCCAGCCTCAGCGAGGTTACCCCCCACAACCATTGGTTCCAAGCCCAACGGGACTTGCCTATGCGCCAGCACACGTCCCCCACCTGTCTCTCGGTAACGCCCAGCAACTGTATGATATGGTTCTCCCTGCAGGAGACAGTCATCACCCGGCTGTTACTCGTGTGCAGCAACAGCACAACGTTTTCCGTGGTGCTCATCAGCACTCTGCCTCGGACCCTTCTGCTCTACGAGATGCTGCAACATTGGCGCTTCTAAGTAACCAAGCGGTTTTCGCACAGGCCACTCATGGCATGTATCCTCCCATCCATCCTGGCCTCTATAGTCAGTTCTACGGTACTCCGGAATCATACTCTGCAGATTTGGCTGTCGCAGCTATGGCCAACCGTCTGCAAACCCATTTCACCAGTCCGTATGGAGCTTTACCAGCTCAAGGCCTGGGCGTGGACCATTCCGTGAATTCAGGACCTGAAAGTCCCGGCCTACAAAGCAGTGGTGGACCCAGTGCTAACAACCGCAAACTTGGCCTGTACAAGACCGAGTTATGTAGGTCATGGGAAGAGAAGGGTTCATGTCGGTATGGAGCGAAATGCCAGTTTGCCCATGGAGAAGAGGAGCTTCGGAATGTCGCTCGTCACCCAAAGGTAAGCGCTCAGCAATGCTTGAAGTACTGAGTAATGATGTCGTGCGCACCTCAGTACAAAACAGAAATTTGCAGGGTAAGATTTCTTCCTGGTTTCGGAAAGAGTTGCTCACAACGGCAAACAGACATTCTGGGTGTCAGGTGCATGTCCATACGGGAAACGTTGTTGCTTCATCCATACCGAGCTACCGGTCTCAGGCATCGCACCAGGAGCCGATGGTATTCCTCCGCCTTCGTCCACTGCAGGCAATCGTGAGCGGTCGAATAGCGATCCCAACGAATCGTCGTTATCCCTTCTTCAACGCATCCAGCGTAAGGGTGACTCAACACCAGTGGATACATCCCCGCCTTCCGGTAACTTCTTTAATACTCGGCCTCCCACCGGCTCGCTCCGCGTCGACACGTCTGCTCTCAATAATATTACGAAGCAGAACAAGTCAGCATACCCTACCTTTGCCAGCAATGCCTTGATGCTTTCAAGCTCCGAGCAAACACCCATGAAATCCCCAGTAGTTCCTCTGACAGCTGGTCCTGATTTGGGGCGGCACAATAACTCACGTCTGGATATCGTAGGATACAGCCAGGTGAGTATCTCTCGGGCGTGAAAAACTTGGTCTGATACAGGAACACTGTGCTAGCAACGTCTTAACAGGACGAGCGTCACGACGCCCAATGCTAGACACTCTTTCAATGGAACGGATGTAGATCTTGATTTTTCCTCGCCGTCGACACCTTCTGCCGCAAACCCCACAGCGTCTTTTGCACTCTCGCAAACCGACAGGGTATCGAACAATAATGCTGTTCCACGTGCGCATGTTAGATCTGGGAGTGCTGGGAATTGGGGGAGTGTTACCCGTAGTAGCAATCTAGCTGGTGTGCCCTCATACCCACAGACCTCCGGTGCCGGGGAATCTAATTCTCCGTGGGCATCTGGCGAGCTTACGGCGGTTGGGACCAGACTCGGAGAAAATTGGGTCTAATTCATCGGTATTCTTGTTCGAGAACTTCGCCGCTTGGTCGGACGGTCTTTTGTAATGTTTGTTTCATTCCTGCCTCCCGTAGTCACAGTGGAGCTTACGAGATATTCTCTCATCTTCTACCTTACTCTGTACAAAAGGCTTTTGTATACCTCATCTTACGTCTTGCTTTCATGTGCCCTTGTCACGCTTCTGACGATATTTTCATGACTTCTCCGTGCGACGTACATCAGTGCCCTCCAAATCTATATTCTGCTCATCAAATCTGCCTTCTCCCGCACCGTATCGTGAACTCTCATGCCGTCTGAAGGGATTACGTTCGAGCTAGAAGTTATCTTATCCACCAAAGACCAAGCTCGAAGTCATTTACACATCGTTAATCAACTCATACTGTCGCGATCGGGTATATCTAACAATTGCAATTGCAAGAATCTTCCGACTCTGCGGTCATTTCCATATTACTTTATCAAGCTGTACCCGCCGTTGGTCTTCGATAAGATACTCGTTTGGATGGGTCGTCAGCAGCTTCTCGTCGAAATCGGGTAGAAGATGTAACATGTTCTCTCGACCGATTGTGTCTTCGTGACACCGCAACGTACACACTGAAAGGTTCAAGTTCTCCGCCGTTCCAATATCAATCACATCACTGATGCGGCTTGGTCTGTAAAGGCATATGCCGAAGTTAGGACAGTTGTGCGTCACCACCTCTTCACGGCCACCGGGCCTACGTGGCAATGTGAAACGTGCATTGCATCTGTGTCAGTGGCATAGTACTAGTGTTCAAGCTACTACCCAACTTTCAGAGTTTTGCTTTGGTACGGCTCAATTCGATGAGGGGATCATCTAACTCCATGATGATCTTTGTTGCAGAGACTCGCTGTCATCCAACACGCCATCTGCAATTTCCCTTTGTGCGCTCTGTAACATTGCCACATCAAGATCCCCTGCTGACTGTAAGGTCAGCGGTGACTGGGAGTGATGCAGGCTCATCCCCATTGCGTGCCTCCCAGTTGGCTCCGTACCCACCACAATTTTCTCTGCCAAAATAAGTTTCTGCTCTTGTACTGTTAATCTTGTCAAACGCCCCGAGGCCTGGACAGTGCATACAAACAACTTTCGCATTTCGGCAATTATTCAAGTTCCAGTGGCAATCCTGTCATCCTGTCGGTGTAGCCAATATGGCATCATCGCTCCACCAGTGAACAGAACTCCAGTCGGTGGCACTCGTAATGACGAGTGAATGGAGCAACTCGTGCGACAGCTATGAACTATCTCGGCTACCAACTGCACCACCTCGACCTCGACAACGCCTACTCGGCGCCAGATCCCAGTGTACAATAGGAGGAACGACTGTCTTCCTTCTATTAATCTACCTAGGGGTGACTACCACCATGAGGACGAGGGGACAGGGTCAGACGACAAAGAAGATCATTCTATTCTGCATCTGCGACATGCACTTGCTGTTTCAGACGAATATTAATGAGCCGTACTCGTGTAAGTCTTTCCACCCGATATTTAAAATTCCTCTACTATATCTCTAGATAGATGGCAATCAGGGATATCCTATCCTCTTTGATTCTCCAAGAGGCACGCACAAAAGATCGACGTATAACTTGGATGCTCATGAATATTTTGTCGTCGACTTCCTTCAGAGCCGTCGATTGAGCGTGATGACTAAAATTACGTAGGAATCTCCCCTTCAAGCAAGAAGTTTGAACGGATCTACCGGCACCGCTCGGCTAGGTTTCAGGCGTATGCTTAGTCCCAAGTCTTAGTACGGAAGGAATAACTATCTTCCTTCGTCTAATTAAAGGTCAGCCTAGGGGGATTAGTACCAAGTATCGTAAACCCCAATACTGACACACATCAAAGGAGGATTCACATCGTGTTTCTAAATTTGTTCTAGGCCTTACGGAACGTTTCCAACGAGATCAGACGAATTTTGCAGTAAGGTTTCCTGGAACGTTGACAAGCTCATATCAAATTTGTACTGCCAGAATTCACAAAACAAAGTCATCTTGCGGACATCCAGAGAGTTCAGGGGGAGAAATAATCCGAGGGCTTACATGGATCATCAAATAGATGCGCGAAGATGTTGTACTGGCTACTTAAAGCGAGGCCTCGAGGAACGCCACAAACATCGCCGCGACACGTGGTAGCTTTCAGTATGAGCGTTTGAACACTGAGAGAATTGGTTGGCGCTCAGCAGTACTGGTATTAGTGACCCTGCAGGACGACGTGCAAAAGTTTCTTGAATTACAGTGCCTATGGTAGTTGGGATGGATAAGTGCTAGCGAGGAACTGAATAGGTAACGAGGGACTGAATAGGTGCTAGCGAGGAACTGATACCCTACTGAACGCCAAGTTCTGATAGCTCCCTGATGAACCCTTCCATGCGACATGTCGCGTAAGCTATGTAATCGAACTCCGGTTCCGATTCTCCTCTTTCCAAACTGTCCTGTGCTTGTACGATACCCCACACAGTCCACATCGCGTGTGAGGCGGGACTCCAAATACGAACTTGACGTTCCAGCTGGAAGACTTCTGCTTCTGAATACAACGTCGGAACCGAAGAGGTGCATGCGTCAATGGGACGCGAGTGCGCCAGATACGCCAGATAAAAATTTTGACGTTCTTCCATTGAAGGATACCGACTTGGATCCAGAAGATACGGTGTTGATGATGAATGATAATCAGCTGTCCACTCGTGGAAATGATTAGCAATCTCGAACGCAACTGGGTTAGGCGATGCGTATTCAAAATCAACCACAACAATCTACACCATAAATTCGGTAAGGTCTCCCGTGCCCTAGAATAGCTATTGCTCACCTGGTGGTGCTCGGGAGCATCCTGACGAAGTGGGCCAGTTAATCTCAGTATGTTTCCATACTGTGTATCATTGTGTGCAAAAACACGTCGGCTTGTCCCTTCTATCTTCTCGACGTGAGAAACCCAGCGTAAGTAACGCATCCAACATTCATAGAAGCGGTCCATGTTGAGTGTTTGACGAGTGGCTTCAGACACATGCTGAAGACCTAAAACCTCTCGCGCGGTTGGCATCCACGCCTTAACATTTTTCTTGACCCCAATCTCCCAGCTCTTCCCCTCAAGAGCACTGAGTGTCAGTGGACCCTCTACGACACTAATGTCCACAGAATGGAGTTCAGCCATGCGTGAAGCTATCCATTGGCTGATCCTCTTGTCCCGAAGGTCTGACGGAACTAGGGTGACAGAATCGAAGTATTCTTCAATACGTCCGTTTGTAAATGTACCATATATACGAGGACCAAAATGGTATCGAGACGAGAGAATATGAAGCATGTGCAGCTCGTGAGAGCGAGAGATGAGAGAGCTGGATGATGGGCCATATATGCGCAACAAGAGCGTAGGAACGAGAGGAATGGCGGGGCAAGAGACAAAATAGATAGCATTGGTGAGAGAGCCAGAGACCTTGTGGATGGAGAGTAACTCGGCGGTTACCTGCGCCTTGTGCCAACCGGGGACCCGCAGAGCCACCACAATAGCGAGAAGGTCTCTTGCAAAGTTGACTGACTTGTAAGATCTATGGAAAGAAGTAAGCTCAAAATGCAATAACAAATGCAGGCTGATGTCAGACCGAGGTTACAGGTCGCCGTAAGACTACAAAAGGTAACAGAAGAAGGTCAGAAGAATAAAACAGCCATACCTGGCATTCAATTTGGCCTTAGCATTTGTTAAGCCATCGACAAACTCAACGTCAACAGTGACCTTTGGTTGAGATAAGGATACACTTGAAGATTTTGAGGGATTAAGCACTAAACTGCGCAGAGATGAGGATGACGACAGCCTGCTGAGTGGAGAAGCTATCGGAGAAACGGCGGTGGAGGTGCTGTCTGCAATCATTGTGGTTGCCTGACCCATAGTGTGCTAAAACGAGTTGGTTGTGTCGAGAGAAACGACTTCACCGGTAGACAAGCGGGCACACGACCGTTAATAGTGTCTATGGACCCCGAAAACCTCGGATATTCACTAGCATATATTTTATTGTGAAAATTCATACCCTGACATCGCCAAGTTATTACTACCTTGCTCCGCATGTTGAACTCTGTTCTTTGGGAATGCCATAGTCACTGAAGCAATGGAGACGGAGAATGGTATGATACTATCAATCCATTCAGCTAGAACTCTCTGTTCGCTATTTTAGAAAAGGGCTTGGCTTCCGGGCCGTCCGGCTGTCCGGACATATGATTCTGCATCAGGTGATCCCAATTTTTTGAACCTTGCGGAACAAGACCCAAGTTGAAACATTAATTCTTGTTCAACACCTGGCGCTTAATCTTCGAGATCTGCTATGTGTTTCAGAGTCAACTTTCTTTCTACAGTCGCGGGTTCGTCCTCGATCACCCCTGCAAATAATAATTCCGCGGGGAAAGTCTGATCCAGACCCATGACGCTGAGTTATATGGACACCCCATATAATGCACAATGCCCCTATAATCGCATCCCGCATCTGGTCTGGAGGTGGCACCGCAGTAAATATTGTGGCGACAAACTAAAATGCTACCGACATCTTGGTTTTGCATTATGTACATGACCCTTCTGGGTATCGTATATGGCGAGAAAAATCGTGGACTTGACATCTTGGGCACAAGGTGTATGTATCTAAAGTACTTCCTTCTTGCCTACTCGCTCTACTTTGCCACCGCTGAGTTCTCTGAGGAAAATCCCGGAGGCTGTGGTCATAATGACTTTCCAGGTTCGTTGCTTGCGCTTTAATTTTTGAGGCAAGAGGCTCATCGTTTGATTTCTTTAGTGGATGAGTTATGCCGTCATGCCGCGGGTTAATACTCTCGTTTTGTCGAGGAAGTGTTTCATAACTCAGCTCATCGACATGAAATTAAATCAACTGTCACTATATCACGCATCGGTAACCTGGGCCTGAACCGCACTCATTTTCCTTTCTCATCAGTAGACGACCCTGCAGTCGCTTCTGCGAACAAGGCGTTGTTCTGAGAGCCAACATTCATATCAACGCCCTATCGACTAAGCTCAGACCATTTGAATACGGTTAGGCAAGCCGAAACTCCGTTCTGGAGTCTATGAATTACGCCCCAACGGAAGTGTCGTAACCATTGTCGAGACCCGTTAATTAGGACGGAGGAAGTTCCTCAAAGGAATGAAGCGACTGACGCACATTCCTGTAGCCGCGGGTTTACACGCAGTCAACGTATCGCAGTTAGGCGTTGGGGAACATGTGTTAATCGTGTAAGCCACGAGGCATGCTGATGTCTTCCGCGCGACTACTTTATCTTGTTGTAGACGAAAGAAGTTACCGACATAATCGTTCACAGTACGGACATTCTTGCGACTTTTGTATATTCGCTTTCCAAGCTGTAAAGTGTATGTTCAAGTTCAGGCCTCGAGGTGATAATGGCCTTCCCGTTTGAGTTCTTTTCCAGATCAAGTGCTGCCCGTCTGGGCAACCTTTAACCAACACGGAGGAGTAGTTCGTAGTATGCGTGCTGCATGTTTGTTTGCTAACAGATATATTCTGCACTAGAAGGTTATCAAGACGGCACCCTAAACTTGATTCTGAGTCTCCGACTATGCGCAATGATTTACAGCATGTTAAGTTTGCACCAAAAACGCATAAGCACTTGGCAAAGCCACTAGTAACGTGTATCGTAGCATTTGCGCTACTAGGCGTTGACTAGCGTGTTTACCATCCACACAATAAATGTTGCATCGCATCAACGTGGGTTTTCGTGAGACATTCTATTCATCAAGAATAACAGAGCATTCGTCTAGCATGTCTATCTATGTACAATAAGAATAGCGTTAGTGAACTCATCTAAACCTCATTAGGCGGCTGCGGTGAGCCGATACATGACTTTTGGTGTAAATCTTTTTCCTGGTTGGCATCATGATGGTCTGTAGCTTCTACCGACAAGCACTTCATAAACAGCGAGATCTGAGATCATGCAGATTGATGAAGTCATATAATCAATTTTGAAGAGAGCACGTACCACCATAGCCACGCCTAGCAGAGGGGCGGAAACGATCCAGACGCTCTGTGATATCATTATGTCAGAATGAGTGGGGCTGTAGGACTTAGAAGCCCACCTGAATGGCCAGTGCCACAGCACTCAAGACCTCATTTCTCAACGAGAGCGGCTCGATAAGACTCAACAATCTCCAATTGATGGACGATGATCCCTCAATTTGGTATCCGATAGGTAAAGCGTGAGATAGTTGTCCATCGAATACCATCCCAGCAACCGCCTTGAAAAAATTTCAAGTCAGTGACGTACAAACGATAAGGAGCAGATGAACTTACTAGGCCAATGGTAGCTCCTGTAAATCTGACCAGGAAAAATGCACTAGTCCCTGTGGCAAGCTCCGACGGACGCAAAGCCTTCACAAAGACCTGATAAGGTGCGTGGAAGAGCAAACCGATTCCAATACCGGCAATAAGAGGGAAACAAATCTGTGTGACGCGCGAGGAGGCATCATTGAGTGTTATCAAGAGACCTGTGACAAAGCCTCAGTATCACCCTTAGTACATTCGTTTCAAGCCTCTCACTGAAACCTAACGTAGAGACCACTAGTCCACCGACGATCGTCCATTTTTGTCCACTGGTATCGTTTTTTCTCTTCTGCCAGAATCCAATAAACCAGGCGGCCGGCATCGAAGCCAACGACGATCCAAGTGAATATGGCAACATCTGCACGCCAGCTTGTAGTGGGGTCATACCATTCACAGCCTATGCGAATCATGGAGTCAAATTTATCAACAAGGCACGGACGGCCTTACTTGGAAGTAAAGCGCAAGGTAAAATGTGCCTGCATTGAACGCAAAGTTGTGAAGGAATGTGACAGCCAGAATGATCACTAATGATTCACGTGAAACATTGAGAGGTCATCCACGCGAAGCAGATTTCTTACCAACAGTAAGATTTTTGAATGCGGCAGGCGGAAACAATGCCTCGCGTGTGGTGTGCACTTCATAGAAGCCACCACAAGCTAGAATCACGGGGCCAAGAATAACCAACAGGAGCGTTGATGGAGATGTCCCTGCATGACGGTGAGTAAATGTTGCGTTGAATATTGACAGGAGACATACAGCCGGAACTCATAGCAAAGCTGAAACCGATGACCAAGAAAATGCTACCTAGCATGAAGAGAAGACTGTATAACATGAGATCAGCATAATAAAGGATGAAAAAAGCCATATCGTACAGTCCGAGAAAATCAAACTTTTCGATGAAGTTTTTCCATGATGCGTTCTGAGCGTGCCCGAGGGTCACATCTCGCAGTGATACTGAGAGTAGCAAGAATGCGAAAAGGCATACGGGCAAATTCATGTAAACTAGTAATCCAAAATTTGAGATTCAAGCACACAAAGGGATGAATGACATACAAGCCCATCTCCAGGTGATTGTCGTTGAGAAGCCATCTGCGTGGATGAAATGAGATTTGGATCTAAGATTACTTACAGCACTCACTGCTGAATAATCCTCCGAGTATTGGGCCCGCGATCGCAGAACAGCTCCAAGTAACACTAAGAGCCTGGGACCACTTTGCTCTACTCTTTGGTTCGACGATCTCCGATGTGATAACCCAAACAGAACTGACGATACCACCGCCACCGAGACCGGCCACACCACGGGAGATTATCAGGGACATGATAGTCTGGAGATAAAGGTCAGGAATCAAGTGCAGAATAACACAGGGTCGATCGACCTTTGCAGCCCCGCACAGCAAGGATCCGAGGGCGAAAATCATCATGCTGACATATAGAACGTTCTAGTAATAGAATAGCGAGATGTGAATCCACTCAGCCTACTTCAAGCTCGAGAAAGAACGCACCTTTCGCCCTACCAAATCGGATAGTCTTCCGTACAGGGGTTGACAAGCCGTTTGTGTCAGCATATACGCAACTCCAACCCAAGTATATTGGCTCTGGGTGGCCCGCAGTTCGCTGACAATTGTCGGTAGAGATGTTGATACAATAGTCTATATTTGAGTTTAATGGACAGCACTTGAATTTAAGAATGGGGTACGCACAGAATCTGTTGTAGCAAGAAAAAGTGTCATTGCAGCCCTGAGGTCCGATCACATATTGATAAGCTACAAACAATCCAAGCAACGTGAAGCATTACCCGATATGTACGAAAAGCAGTCGGGACACCGAGAGTTTCGGGGTTTTGTGGATCTCGTCACGATAATCAAGAGAGGCACAATCGCTGGCGTGTACTTTGTCCGATGACGCAGACACATCATCCGAGCAAGACGAGCATGAAGGTGTATGAGTCGGCATAGGAGGATGAGCCGTGTTGTCTAAAGACATATTGAACTCGCAATAAAAGATAGCACTGTAGGAAAGGCCGCCTGAGGTTTGGCTTTCTGCTCGTCTTCGCTACCATTTTATACAAGAACCCTTTGGTGGTGGCTTCGATGAGATCTGGCACAACCAGACTTCGAAAAAAAAGAGCTTCTTTGGCCTTGGAAAGCCTCTTGTGACCCTTTGACCTGCGGTCCGCAAACAGGGCGGTCAATGTGCGCTGGCATTAGGCTTACCGATGCAATGATATTAAAATCGACCGCATTGTGAAGCCTTTGTAGTAAGAGTCCAGCCCACAACAAAGAAGAGAAGGGGTCTTTGACAGCATGCATTACTGCCGTCGATAGGGTTGAATTTGGCAAAAGATGAAATTTCCCGGTGTGGGGGAGTCTGTCAAGCATGCTCACTAGAAACTAGCCGCCTCGTTGCATTGATGGCATCTAAACTTCGGAAAGAGAAATCCTTTCCAAGAAGATCACATTGAGATCGCCGCTAGGTTAATTCTCTTGAGTTAAGTTAGGACCTGCGAGAAGGAGACGGATCGAGAAGTTACAATTAAGTACCTACATTAACTGAAAGCTTGAATGTTGAAATGGCACCGCGGCGCCTGTACACACAGCCACAACACGTGTTTTTACCAGAATTACTATTAGGTACAAGCACTCACCATGCAGTTTCAGGGTACACACCAAGTTGCTGTCTCTCTTCACAGAGCTTTATCCACGCAAACATCGTATTGTAGTCACGCGGAAAATTATCCCATTAAAAATGTGTAGTTCACTATGCTTCTATGGATCTTCTCTAAGCCGTAGCCCTCCTCCTGTGCTCATCCGCGCTCTCCGATGGCCCACTGCCTTTCGCGAGATCCCCGGCATCCAGCTCCTCTGACGATTGAACTAAGAAACGATAGGGAGCAGACAACGAAACGTCGCCCGAACGGACCAACACATAGATAAATTAAGACCCAGTAAGCTCTCGTATCCTTTTCCACGCGCGAGACACCCAGCCACCCTCGGAAGATGGTGACGGATGAGTAAATGAAGTCGTACCATTGTTATCACTCATTGAAGTAGTATCTTTCGCATCTCGTTTGCTTGACTGGGCACTACCCGAGGCGCCGGCCGGCGACATTGAGTCCTGTCTTGGGCTGTTACTCCGGCCCTCAACGTCGTCCGCATACTGCTGCAAAATCTCCCGCTGTCGCTTCGTTAAAGATCTACGAAAAGTGGGTTACCTAGGTGCTAACAAGCATCAATCTCGCTCACCTTGGAAGATGCACAGAGAAAGAAATGAAAAGATCCCCCTTTTCACCACCGAAAACTGACGGGACACCATGGCTTCTTAGGACCATCTCCTCACCATGCTGAGTACCACTGGGTACACGAACGTCCACGTTTCCGTCGATTGTCGGCACACGAACACGGCCGCCCAGGAGTGCAGTATGCAAAGGTATCCGCGCTTCGTGGTGAAGGTTTGCGCCTTGCCTACGGAAAACTTTGGAAGGAGCGACATTGACCCTGACGAGCAAGTCCCCGTGACTGCCCTTGCCAGATAATGGCGCATCGCCTGCATTTGGGATGCGGATGGTCATTCCATCTTCCACCCCTGTGTAATTTATCAGTCACCCGAACGAAAATGATGACCAACTCCTGACCTGGGGGAATATCTACATTGATACTTTTCTTCGTTCGCACATAACCCTGACCACTGCAATCCACACATTCGCCTCCACGTGGAATGGTAGAACCAGAACCAAGGCATGTTCCACATGTACTTGCCATCTGGAACCCACTGTCTATCACAAAAGTCTTTGTACCAGTACCGTTGCATGACCCGCAAGGTGCGCGCTTGGCACCATGTCTCAGGCCTGTACCAGCACATGTTGAACACGTTGACAGAGGGTTGACGTTTACACTACGATTTGATCCTTTGCAGGCGTCCAAAAATGAGATGTTGATGCGTGCCTCAATGTCTGCTCCTCTTGTACTCTGGCTAAACCCAGAGCGAGCTTGACCCCCGAAGGCACCACCGAACAACTGCGAGAATAGATCGCCTTGACTTGAACTTCCGCCGAATGCCTCGCTGAAGTCTCTGAAACCGCCAAACCCGCTTGCGCCTCCTGCAAATGGATTTCGGGCGAATGCATTAGGGTCAAAACCTGGCTGCTGTGATGCAGCGCCGTATTGGTCATATGCGGCCTTCTTTTTCTCGTCTTTCAGAATCTTACATTACAATGTAAGACACCAGTAGACATATATTAGCGAGAGGTGGTAAATGACGTACGTCGTATGCTTCTTGTATCTCCACAAACTTTTCCTGCGTTCCTTTATCAGGATTCGTGTCCGGATGATACTTTCGAGCGAGCTGCAAATCAATTCATTGATTAAAGCGACCAATGTCAATTGAATAGTTGTGATGCGCACAGCAAAATACGTTTTTTTGATTTCCGCCGGAGATGCATCTTTCTTGACACCTAAAACCTGATAAGGGTCCTTGGGAGGCGCAGACAGTGACGCAGACGCATGAAGGGAGCGCTAAGTGGGAACAGTCAGTATGACGTGACGACTGTACATCAAACCTTGTCGCAAGATTGTGACGAACCCTCTGGCCTCGTGCAGTGTGGCCATCGCGGCCAGCTCGGTAAGTTGAGAACGTCCGAGTGTTCGGTCTAGTTTGTTGTCGAGCACAACCGTAAAAAGTAATGAACGACGAAGCTCCAAGTGACCGCAAGTATGAGATCATTTACAATTGTGCCTTTGACTAAATAGCAGCGAAAGCACCACAGAGGTAAGTTAAAGAGGATGGAAGCGCGACAATATGCGTTGCGCCGAATGCAGAACGTGACGAATTTTGAATGTACAACTATTTGCCCTGCTGACTCAGCTCACTGACAACGCGAGGTTCCTTCTGAACGCAACTTCAAGTGAAGTTATCAATGAGGCTAAAACTCGTATCCCTATCTGATTTGCCATCAAAAATCCCTGCTCCAAAGTTTAGTCTTTCTCTGAAAAGACAGCTGCAATGAGCTGCAATTATCCCTTGAAGCGATCAACAGTGAGAGCTTATGTGTCGAATAAGTATAAGACGTTTTAGAGAAGCGTGGTAAGACCAAGCATACTGATTTAATGTGTACATGGGTAACAAAGTAACAGCTATCCCTGCTTCGAGCCAGTCCCCCATCAAGTAGTTTGGTTCACGATTTATAGACCTACAAATAACATGCCTGTCCATTGTCCCAACCCACTGGTCACATTCTAGAAGCACAAGGTCATTTCCAACCAAGCTGGTCGAGGCTTGACTTTCAAATCTACCGTTCAAGCTTCAAACGATCTAGGTTCCCCTGGACGTATTACCGCTGTTTAGTATCAGTGTTCGACTGGAAACAAGGACACACGGACCGTGGTTAGGAAGGTGATAAAACTGGGTGATGCTTTTGGTCAAGCAGAATCGGGCATTGTGTCTGTCTGGGTTGTTCGGGTGCGCCACCAAGATTTTCCATAGGATACCAAGATCTCGTCGCCCTTTTGTATTGGATCTTTGGAACTCCAAATGCTCATCCGTAGTTCGCCTCGCGGCGTTCGGCCCTCCACAAAAACAGCATTGGGTTTGCCTCGAATGCCACGGTAATCATTGACAAATCTAGCCTCATTACCCATGACAGTGGCATCCACACCTACATTATCCCCATCCTGGGACCGAAAAAGTGAAAGATCGTAGTCGGAGCCAGCCCTATCCTGGCAATGCACTTCTCCAATATAGTCAATGATATGTGACCTAGGAGGTATCTTTCGAACAGCAAAAAGGCCGTTCTGTCCCCGTGCAGGGTGAGAAGGTTCTGTAATATATCTTATGCGAACTAGAGATGTCGAAGGAAATGAAATGGGTGTTTTCTGGAGGGCGGAATTAGTGCCATCGATGAGGAAAGAGCGCAAGGGGCCTGGCACAGAAGGATGATAACGAGGAGCGTTGATATACTGGATATGAGATGGCCACGATGGAGGCTGACGAGAGTTGGAGGACATGAATATTAATGTTAACTGCCGGTTATTGTAATTCAAGATTAGGACTGACCAGATTTCATCACTGGTGGAAGACAAGTCTCGTTCTACACCGTGGGTAAACGCGAAAAACACTAGCCTCGTGCAAGGGCGAACCCGTCTCACATTGAACCGCTGTACAGTACCACTCTCATTCCATGGTGCGACCTCCAACAAAATCTGTAGCACGCATCTATCGAGATGTCAACGCCAATTTCGGTCCTGCATGGCATGAATATGGTCAAAAAGTTTCAAGCGACTCGGTTCGCGGTTATGTACTGACGATTTCTGCATCAGATAACCTTCAAGTACAGTGGGGAACGCAGGATCACTACGAGATAGTGCGCAAAGTTGGCAGAGGGAAATATTCCGAAGTAAGATGGTCGTCCTTAGATCGATATGGATTGCCTGTTTGATCACCTATGCAGGTTTTTGAAGGTGTCAATGTGGTTAATGATGAGAAGTGCATCATCAAAGTGCTCAAGCCCGTAAAAAAGAAGAAAATAAAGAGAGAGATCAAGATCCTGCAAAACCTTGCAGGGGGTCCTAACGTTGTGGCCCTCCTCGATGTTGTCCGAGATCCTGCTTCGAAGATCCCTAGCCTAATAACGGAATACGTCGACAACGTCGACTTCAAGGTCTTATATCCTCGTTTCACTGATTACGACGTCCGCTTTTATATGTTTGAGCTACTCAAGGTATGTGTCAGTTGAATTTTAGCAAAGCTTTGCGCTATAGTCTTCCAGGCATTGGACTTCTGCCACTCAAGGGGAATAATGCATAGGGATGTGAAGCCTCATAATGTCATGATTGATCATGAACAGCGCAAAGTATGGAACCTCATGAACTCATGTTATGGACTTAGCTGGACTTCATAGCGCAGCTGCGGCTGATAGACTGGGGCTTGGCTGAATTCTACCACCCGAAGGTTGAATACAATGTTCGTGTGGCTTCGCGTTACTTCAAAGGACCGGAGCTGTTAGTGGACTTTCAAGAGTACGACTACAGCTTGGACATGTGGAGCTATGGTTGCATGTTTGCGTCCATGGTATGATCATCAGTCTTGCAGGGATCGTGATTCGAATTGACATACGTTGCCGCAAGATTTTCCGCAAAGAACCGTTTTTCCATGGTCACGACAACTACGACCAGCTGGTCAAGATAGCAAAAGTTCTCGGCACGGACGAGCTGTATGCATACATCGACAAGTATGGCATACGACTGGATCCACAATATGATGAGCTCCTTGGAAGGTGAGCTTTTCCAACACAACCGTTCATCATGCAGTAACTCGCCATTAGGTATCCTCGGAAGCCTTGGACTCGGTTCATCACATCCGAAAACCAGCGTTATATATCGAATGAAGCGATCGACTTCTTGGATAAGCTACTGCGGTATGATCATCAAGAGAGACTAACTGCTCGCGAAGCCCAGGCACACCCTTACTTCGGTCTGTGCAACTTCTTAACCAGTTGTTAATATTTACCTACCTCACTTATAGAACCCGTTCGCAACCCCGCGTCTGGCACTTCTGCCGACGGTGAGAGCGAGGACTCGGGAGCATCATCAGCCTGATCTATAATTCACTGCTCTTTATCTCTGGTTGCGAAAGTTGTGTACTACTTCCTTAACATATAATCCTGTCAAAATAACCTTCCCGACCCGACAAGCTGTCCTCAGCTCTGGTGCATATCGGAAAATTCTTTGTTTGGGACTGACCTCATGGAATTCTGAAAATCGGGCTATATAAGCTGTGTCTTCAAAAAAATATCACTTAGCTGAAATCGAGCCGACATTATCACAGATACTGACTATGCTATGATAAGTTCGCACCTTCTCGATCACTCGCGATTTTGATCGTTGATCCTCCGCAGGCACTCCACAGTGCCATCATACCTTGGTACTGTGATCGACGATCTCGGCTTTGATGCCATCTGTTCCATTTTGTCAGTATCTTCCTATCTTGCAAGCGATGATAGATATGACAAGGGTCAGTCATTAGGAATAGTGATCTATGAGCGCATCAGAAAAGCTCGAACCCTAATGTACGTCAAACTTCAAGCGAAAGTAATCTTCATCTCAAGAATCAATGTAGGTCCAGATTTACATCGGTTTGCCAGTGTCCAGTACGACCGCGGGATCGGGATCGGGATCGGGATACATCGCCAATCTCAGTGCTATTGCCGTGCGTTTGTCCCACAGCTTCCCCTCGTTTGGTTGCGTGACGCTCTGGGATGCATCTCAAGCATATGGTGAAGTCGACCCAAACTTTGTCTCCATCTGACTGAGTTCAGCTAAGGTTTTTAACTTGGCCTATGAATGCACCGCCGCTACTGGTTTCACATAGCCTCCTATGCTCTGTACCTACTTATGTGGACAAAGTTACCCTCGCGGGTGTCTTATGAAGTGATATCTGGGTGATATTAGAGGCCTGTCTTCAAATGCTAACTATCGCTCAAGCCGACTGGTGGGCATAGTATGTCCCTAGCAGTGCAAACCCCTAGCGGTGCAAGCAACACTAGTCGAGGCGCAAGGTAAGTCTACAGGGTGCTTGTTGCCGTAGGGGGATTTGCCATGATTGATCTATAACTCTTTCACATTCAGGGGAGAGTACGGCGCCAGTCACCAATTTGTCTTCTAATACCACTGCCACTTCAATTTCGCAGTTTCTAATACCGCTACCGCCATAGGTACATGCAGCAAAGTAGCTGCGTTGCAAAATGATATAACCTAAACCGAAGGCGATCAGTGAGAATGTAGTACTTACAACATCTCTAGACTGCCCTGCGGACGGAGGATGAGAATACAGGAGGCAAGCACGCCTACTGCACGTGTGAAACTTGGTTGCTTATGCTTCTTTAACTTAAGGTCTTCCAGCTGCTGGACAGACGATGGCCCGTGCACAATGACCGCCGTGGGCTCGTATGAGATCACGATCTGACACGTTGTTAGTCACGCGGTGTGCGGAATTTATTTACAGTGGTTGCCCATTTACAGTACATCCAAGCTTGCTGCAATACTCTCTTCAACGGAGACCATGAAACGATTGATATATTGCACACATATATGAGTGAGGGAAGGACTGCGGGTTGACGATGGGGGTTGTTGAGGCGGGTATCAAGGTTGTCTATGACAGGGTTGGGTGCTGCCCATAATAACGGATGGATAGCTTCCTTCTATCTACTCTACCGCTATACACCCTAGAGTTATCACGCGAGTGTCCAACAGGCAACGTCTCGCTGACCTGGTAAGTGTTTTAAATTCCAATGCAGCGTCTCGTTCTCTCGCCACATCTATAAAAAAGGTCATATGAGAAATTGAAACATTGAAAAGGCACACAGCCAGACGGTCTAGCGTGTCAACGGGCAAGCAGCAGGAATTAACTCGGAGTGACATGTAGTACTACATACTACGTTGACAATAGATAGTGTGGTGTGACAATTTCAACACAGCATGACCCTGCAAGCAAGGTGATGATAAAGTTAAGAAGACCCGAAATCAGATACTTCACG
This sequence comes from Suillus ampliporus, assembly GCA_016584345.1. Taxonomy (NCBI): domain Eukaryota; kingdom Fungi; phylum Basidiomycota; class Agaricomycetes; order Boletales; family Suillaceae; genus Suillus; species Suillus ampliporus. The sequence continues at coordinate 86,953 of JABCPV010000046.1, read as the reverse complement.
AGGATCGCCATCATCACATGTGAGACTAAAAGAACCGCTCATTCAAGTCGCCCACACCCACCAAAGTGCTATTTTGCACCGTTCGCAAAAAATCTATTCCGATGTCCATGATGGGAGGGGTAGTTCCTTTCCTGGTATTTTGGTGTGAATCATGTTGTACTCCTGGCTGGTGTCCTTGCTGCTGTATGCGCAATAGTGGCAGATTGTTGTGCAGGGTTATGACTATGATTCTGAGGCTGTTTGGGGAAAGTACGGCGATTACGACGGTTTCGGTGGGAAGATCCTGGTTGTGAGTTCACGGCAGTGGCAGGGACAAGCAGGGGACCCTGTCCGTCAGGTGGAAAACTCTCCATCCTGATTCTGTCTTGTACCGTGAGACGGGATCTGGACGAAGTTGGGGCATGGCTAACGGCACTCGTCGTCGGTCCTCTGGGTTCTTTATTTTCTTTCGGTTCCTTGGGCGGAGGTGGTGGACCGGGATCATAATAAGGGTTCTGAGCAGACCATTCAGAAACGCCGAGGTGATCTAGCAAGGAGCCATTCACGACGCTGAAGGAATAGTAATGTGGGGAAACTGTATGTGGCATATCTCGAACCAAAGCGATTAACCGCATATAGATAGCATACCCAGCACGCGCATCGTTGGCTGCATCTGCATATTTGAGCAAAGACTTGAGAAAGCACGACGTTCGACCATGTTGACACTCACAGTCTTGCTGCAAATAAGAAAGATGGGCCTCCCAATTGCTGCGTTGCACCTTTCCCTTTGCCAAAGAGAAATTCTCGTATGTCTCAAGAAGGCGAGACAATCCAAGCGGGTTGGTGTACTTTCCCTTCCATCGCGCGTTATCGACCGAACGGGCGAGAAGGGCTAGCTCTACGCAGTTGTGTGTTGAAACGCCATAATCCCAAAACAACTTGAGGCAATCGCCTGAAGACATCATGAGATCTGTGTGTTCCCCGATCTTCCACTCGACGCACGTTTAATACTAACCCCAGCCTTGGCTCGCGATGGATCCTCAAGCAGTTCCCTCAATTTTGATGGAAACTCTAAGTATAGAGATATTTCGAATTTAGCCATACGAGCTCACTGAAGACTGGCTCATACCTGACATAGCGCTTACTTGTAGGAGCAAGACGCTGTCACGACCAGCGAGCTGAACAAGTGCTACGCGATTCTCGCGAGCGCCCTTCCTGTAGTTGGGGCGCCACTCTAGGTCAAAACCAAGAGGCCCTGGGGTCAACTGAGATAACACGACATCTGCGACTCGGTGATCTTTGATATATTGAAGACTGGAAGTAGGGCTTTGCACCCGCCAGGAGTAGTGTGGAAGCTCCGGACGTGGGACTTGGCTTTTTACAGAGCCTTCTGGATTGTCAGGCATTATGATCTATTGTGAGGTGTTGCTTGGGTGTTGCAGGGCTGAAGAAGTTCCAAGTCGATTAACTCGATAAGCCTTATCAAGCGCCAAGATTACCCAATTTATTTGTTTCTATTTTTTTTTGCAATTATTTTTAAAAAACCATTATCAAGGTTCGGAGCCGTCTCGCACCCAGAGACGCGCCTAGCCGAACGTTCGACAGCTTGGTCTAACGTTGTTTTCGTGCCAGATCCCTTTGTGACTGACCACCATTTCGTGAGTCTCACTTTTGCATGGATTTTTGTGACGTACCGTGTGTGACAAGTCATCACGTTTCCAGATAGCACTGCAGTCAATGGATAGTATACTGTAGTCCTCACTGATCGAATGAGAAATGAACTAGCGTTGCGATCGTTTCAGTAGATCAGGCTGTGGAGGTCACAGGTGGCAGACTGGCAGATTCTTGACGTGCGACAGTGCTAGGCAGGGTTCGCAGTTCCCTGTTATCAGATAGGATTTGCTAGACACACGTTGCTGTAATTCCCGTCGCCAGTTCTCACGCAAGCCGCAAGCGGGCGGGTCCTGCATTGGTTCCATCATCCGGTGCATTCGGCCCAGTAACACATTGTCACACCAAAGTCCCCTGCGAAAAAAAATTGGTGTCGAAGCATGTGGTGCCAGCAGTCACCAAAGTTATTTTGGCTTCCACTCCCTGATCAATTGTTTTGATTGAAAGTCAAAAGGAAGGTCTCAAGAGCTGCACTCCAAAGATAACTGAGGAGTTATGAATAGATCCTTGGCGTCGTCTGATCCATTATCTTGGTCACTAGTTCCGCCCATTCTATCGGACGTGTCATTTCACCGCCATTTGTTGCTACTAGTTGCTGCCAAGCGTCACAGCGTGTCCCACAAGGGATAGGAAAAGGTGAGAAATTACGAGAGCTTAATCTGACATACAGTGATAGGCTAACCATACAGCGCAATGAAAATAATAAGTAATGAAAGAGAACATGCGAGCTTGCGCAGTATCTACACTGCAACTCCAACAGTGCCAGATGACGTGTGATGAGTGCTCTCTGAATGGAGATCCTCCGGAGCAGTATCTCTGCTAGGACCAGTGGAAAGCAATGACCCTATCGCCATCGATGCTCTGGATCGTGGTGAGTATTCTTCGGAATCACTCCGAGACGAGTACGGCGAAGGTGGCAAATCGCGAGAGGATGTATGGGATGTGCGCAATTCATAATGTGATGAAGGGGAGTGAGAAGAGCGTTGGCGCTTTCGAGGTGGTTGAGAGAGCTGAGGCGGTTCTCTCACCATAGGTAACGGTTGAGGAGAGACACGTCCGTTGGAAATGTCACTTTGATATATCCCATGTTTTGAGTAATGGGTTGGGGCTGGTAAAGAATGCGAGGGTAGCGAAGGGCTTGCATGCCGGGCATCTGCTGCGGACATCTCAAGGAGGGTTCTGTGCAAGGAAGCGACAGATGCAAGTCGCTATAAACCAAAAAGGGGTCAACAACAGACGACCAGAAAATGAGGAGAGCACTTGCCTGGTCTTCGGCGCTCTTCGCATTCAGCATGGCAATGAGCATATCTCGGTCACCGTCCCCTTTTGATTTGTATGCGCCGAGGATTTCTCTGAGGCTAGGAGGTGGTACCTGATTTATTGTGAGCATCTCCCGGAGTATTACTTTGAGGTGCTCAAGGCTGACCTGCTCTAGTATATGTGAACTCGACATGATGAGTCTTCTATAGTCTGCTTCGACGGAATGGTGGGGCGAACGAGAGTAGTCTGTTGGGTAAGGAGGACCAGAGTTCATTTGGCGAAGGTGGGGGTTGTTAAGCGTCTTGCAGCGAGTGGGTTAGAACGGCGCCAACCGCAGACTTTTTGTAGGGGAGCCAAGTCCAAATTCTATCTTTGACCAGACAAGTCAGGTATATTTAGAATGCCAAGCCAAGGTGAGGCCGAAGTGTTGGTCAGGTCTATATTTGAACGCGAATCTGACGACGTGTTCCAACATGCAGGCCCCACTGGCTCCGGTTCCGATATTTTTCTGCCCATAAAACGGGACAGATAAGCTACCCCTAGCTCGTATCAACGCTCAAGATTTGGAGGAGTACGACCGACGCAAGTACTTTAGACATACCTGTAGACACGTGGTGACAAAATAAACGGTACTAATTTTGTGGCTGTTACTGGAAAGTCTTGGCATCGTCTATTTATATAAGTCTAATTCCGTATATCGCAGGACCCCTGATAATGCTTACAGGATGGCGGAGGGCCCCGGACTGTGGCGTCAAAGGGGATGGGACTCTAAAAAATAATTTGTTCACATTACACATGTACAGTAGCTAGGTCGAGCTAAAATCAACCTCCTCATCCCTTTATAAGACCTGCCCAACCCGGCCATATTTACCCACTTGCTGCTTCAGTCAGCCAAGATGAAGTACGTTTGAATACAAAAGCTGGAGGGTCTGGGCATGGAAGGCACATGGGTGAAAGGCAGTGGAACGACCGAGAATGTCTATATTTGGCCATAAGGCGATCGTGATCACGTGACAATCACGTGCGGTTTGTAAACTTGGATTTGGAATTTGAAAGTGCTCAAGTTCCCGTTCGCAATGCGCGTCGATGTCCTTTGATGTCACTAATGCCACAACCTGATAGTGACGACGAATTTCCAGACGACATTGGCCAGCTGGACTTTAGCAATATCCCAGGTCTTCAGGAACTTCCAGGCGCAACTTCGATCAGACCTCTGGATAATCCTCCCCGCCTCGCCGTACCAGCGCCGCCATTGGAATCGTCTGCATCATCCCTGCCTTCTGATTATGACTGCGATGATGAGATAGACGCATCCACCCTCGCCGCTTTGGACGCTCTTGAAGCCCAGTTCGCGCATGATCAAACTCGACTCGGGGGTCAGTTAATCGTTAACTTTCGCAACCCCTATATTAAACTCGCACAACAGCTTCTTCTTCCACGGCCCAGTCATTAAATCCTAGTGCGTGCAACGCATCCCTTAGCATTTTCAGTTTGAAAGATGACATCAACAATACTTTAACAGCTTGCCCTGGTATGTTTTGTTGAAAGCTGACAATTAGCTGACAATGCTTAAACTCTCACGTATCCATTGTGCCATCTGCACGACGTCTGAAACCCACTGTCCGTTCGTTTTGTGAGTATGTGCCGCACATGTAGTGGTTCAACGTTGAACCTTGACCGACACAGTTCGTACGCATGTGCAGCGGTTTCTGGTTTAGATGCCCGAAAGCGCGGACCGCCGTCACCACAATCACTGCCCGCCAGTAAAAAAGGCAAGATAAGTGCCGAAGACAGGATTGAGACAACAAACACCATACTCGAGGGATTCGAAACTGAGATTAATTGTCCAATGTGTGTACTGCTGCCCGCTCTACTTGCCTGCGAAATGATGTCTCAAATTACTCACATTTAGCTGCTGTGATATTATGCAAGTATTCCCATCCTGCATCGCAACATTTTCCGTTTATGCTCTCATTTAGGGTCGCAACGCACTTATGCAATCCTTGCGGCCACAGTAGCTGTGGGGAATGCGCTCGAGCGTGGGTCTCTCAGAATGTAAGATATTCCATCTTTGGGTAGACGTTCGGTTTTTATGAGCCTTGCTGCAGAAAGCGTCTCCAACATGTGCTGTGTGCCGTGCCGTGTTGGCCACTACCAGACCACTTCTTCCTAACTATGCCCTTGATGCCATAGTCCAACAATACATCCGTGCCCTTGCCGTTAGCGGACGGTCAGAATGGCAAGAGAAGGGTGACAGGTTAGCAGAGTGGAAGAAGCGCCACGAGTAAGCTCCCCAAGGCCTTTTGGCAATTCGTGTCAAGTCACTGATGCACTCGTCCTTGTCACAGAAAATGGAAGAGTATCGCCCAAGTAGAGACAGCAAAAGCAAAAGAAGATGCTCGCCGTAGACGGCGCTATCAAGGCCCTGTCATTTCTTACGTGCAACAGGCTTTCGAACCTCTTGGAGCGTATATGATTCGGGATGTTGATGAAGATGATGAAGATGAAGACCCGACATACGAAGAAGATGAGCCTGTCGAGATTATACCTCAGCGAAGAGTACTGAGACGGCAGCGAACGTTCGTCTCATAGCCTATAAACATGTCGTAAACCGGACTTCATTCAACATACCCTAATATCGTAATCGTCACTTGTATCACAAGCCGTAGCTCAAGCCTCACATTGCCTATCATTCAATTGCAACATACACCAATCGATGAATTTTTCACTTTTTGGCGTTTCGCTATCGCACTGGTGTTCTCTGCATCCACATACACTAGGTCACAGCTTGCCGCGAGACGATCGCGGAGTATTATTTATCCGCTTTATACATCACATTAACGTCCGACACGTAAACTGACATGCTAAGTGCCTCATTCACGACGGCCGCCGCCTGCAAACTTGAAGCTCCAGGACGCTCCGTTCACGCGCAGGCCTTCCTCAGCACGTTCGGATAATTACAGGCCGGTCCGTATATGAGCGGCTAAGCTTTAAAAGCTTCCTAAGTTTGTGGATGCGGCCCGTCAACTTTCAAGTGATCGGAACTTTTCCAGGAATCCATAGGCGGTACGAGTTTCCGTGAAATTTGAATTCGATTATGGTAACCGATGGTCGTGATTTAGGAGCTCGCATAACCACTACCCTCGAACGAACACTGGGTAGTAGTCTCCAGTTGCTGACCTAATACAGACATACTATGACAGTCAATAAGTATGTCCAGTTGCTTGAAGACTGGGTAGAAGCGTGCGTATAAAGCCGTCTTTTACTCTGAATGGAACGAAAAAGGTCATCTTTTCTCCAGCTATCACCAGTACTAGTGCAGTCATGTCCGATGCTCGAGTAGTCGCAACGCATCTTCAAACAGTCAAGGTGAGTTTGGCCAAAAACGCTTCGAGGCTCTGATCTATGCTGCTCATGAGTCACATCGGTATTTTAAAGGTGGGCACTCCAGCGATCAGCATCGAGATGCGGCTAACTTCGGCTCAGCTGCTGGAGCTGCACTGCTGGTGGGTGTTTATTGGGCGTGTATGTACACCTCACTTAGTTTCGCTCGCCACTGGGGTGCTTGACTATTGCATCATCGCCAAGGCCGAGGTAATGATTCTGGTCCAGATCATTGAAACGTCTTTTCCGCTGATCTTGATGCAGATCTCATTAACAGTCGGTCGTGGGGATTTGTACGATTCTTGTTCGTGCTGGCTCGCTATCTCCCATTCATCAACGTCCCAATCGCCATATACTGTTAGTTCACACAGCCTCAACGAGAGACTTCTCTGACACTATGTAGATTCATTCGTTCCGAATTCCCCCGCAAGTGTGAGTGCACCCAGACTGAGCGCTTGATCCAGTGGAGCTGAACCCTCAGTTCTTGCTACTATACGAAGCGGCATCGTGTTAGGCTGTCCTTTACTGCTTTCGGGTAATTCACTTACTGCTCTGACTTTGATTGCATCTTGCAGGGGTCGATATATGTAGAACGATCACTGCGGAAAGTACATCGTACTGAGCCAGTGACTCCTTGCACTGCTTTTTACAATGATGCAAGGTCCACTTTTAATACGCACATGGGTTCTTTTGAGGCGTGACAAGCGCGTTCTAGTGGGTTTCATCGGGCTTGCTCCAGTACATTCTAATCTTCTTCTGAAATCCCCATTCTCATGAGTATTGTAGCAGGGTGTGGCGTTATCGGTACCTCAGTTTTACAATCAATGAAATGTCCGCCACCTTCACTTGTCTCGCCACCGTGCAAACTCCCTAATTGGTTGACTTCACAGTCGCGCCACCTCTCCTATCAGCAACGGGATGCTATCAAGCAAGCCGCATTTCGCTTTACGTGTGGGATTATGTCATTCTGGCGGTGTTTGAGATGGGCGAGCACTCATCTTCTAAACATGTGTGGACATTACATGCTCATTGCACGCCCCATGGTAGGAATGCGCCCACAAAGCCATCCTGCTTCTAACTTGTTACCAAGCATTCCATCACAGGCGAACCTTGCATAATCCATTGGTCACCAGGTTTCAATGGGACGGTATCTTCTATGTCGTGTGCATATTAAGTGAGAATACTTTGTCTGTCACATCTTGCACTTTGATCTCTTATTGATTCCATGGTTGATCGCGCAAACAATGTAGTTATGTCTACGTTGAACATAGTGGTGATCGGTGCTCTTGTGGGGGTACTCCCCCTGAGATTTCACGTTCCAGGGATTTCCTGACTGGATTATTCATTATAGATAGAGTATTCTGAACTCATTGATACGTGAGTCGCTGATCGAGGTCTTACCATAATTCACAACGCAACGTGAAGGCTCCAGGCTGTTGCACATAGCATAGCATTTTATCTTCACGACTACTATTCAATCTAAGGAAGATCGTGGGCGAATGCAATGTAGTTATGTTGACCCAGACCTCGCGGCCAAGATTCGCGCCTGACTCGATAGCAATGTTTGGGAAGATCAGGCCAAACTACAATAATTAGTGATATTTGAGAGTCGCGCTGGGAATTCAAGCTTTTTATGAAGTAGGGATTTGTGGGGCAAACTTTCCTGGCACACCATAATCACTATAAATTTATGGACCAATCAACCAAGCTTGTGTTCAAACTGTTAAACCCTAATTCTGTCAAGTATCAAATCTCATCTTCGTACTCATCTCCGCTCCGACCGTCTCTGTGACCAAGTCTCGATTTCGCATTGCTAGTAGAACTAAAGGTTGAAATCGACTGCGCAATGATGTCGTCTAACATATCAGGGGGGATGTCGTACTCAGATCCTCGAACAACAATGGCATACACCGCTGGGGTAGCTTTCAGTACTTGTTTGTCAGTGGGTGATAGAGGGAACGCTACCGTCCTCAATCTTTTCCAAAGATTGTGAGGTTACAGCCTGTTTCTTGGATAACGCCCTCACGTAGGGAGTAAAGCGCTCGAAGTCTACTTATCCATGATCACACCTTTGCACACTATTGTCAAACCAATCGACTCGCCTGCCTTGCACTGCCTGACGAATGTGCACACTTCTCTAGCTCTGGCGCGACCGCCCTTCTGAGCCATTCCAGATATTGCAAAACGCATGAGTTCGCCAGTGACATCAGACAAGCCCAGCAAGTAATCTTCCTTCGGAAGAGTGAAGTACTGAGGTTGCACCGCAGAGTGCGAAATTCAGTCATTGTGGGTACGATTCACTTGTAGCATACGCACAGGTATGCCGTTTTCATCAGAAAGGGAAAGCTGGACCTCCTCATATGACACCAGAGTGCCATGCTCGAGGTAGTGAGCAAAGCTCAATGCTTCAATATACCTAAAGTTAAGGCATTCAATACATATACCAACCACATTACCATTTTGGAGCCCACTCTTGGAGACCGGGCGATACTGCTTTGTGGTAGTGCCAGAACCGCTCAGCTTGTACCTCGTTCCTCATTTGTGCGTATAATGCTTGCACTTCCCGAAGCTTTTCACGACCGCGACGGACTACTCGTAGAGATAAATTTGAGTCGGTATTGGATTCTTCTGTCATTGTTCGGTGAAGTAGGAAGATGACTTTTTTTGAAAGGTTTGTCGCGTCCCGGCTGATCTATAGAAGGGGAGTCAGAATGTTCAGAGACCTAGTCGATTCTTCCGAGAGCATGAAACCTTGATAAGTCGTTCTCTCCGGTCATGATGTTCGTCAAGTTCTTGTCGAAACTCATCGAATGCTTTGACAACACTTTCTCGATGGGTAGCTCCCATTTTACATGAAACGTGGCAAGGTGGGGAGAAGTCGGCAACCAAGTTGTAGCTCTCTCAAAATCTGACAGGATGTCACGTGTCGAGACGTGCATAAAAGTTCGGTTAAGTCTTGCTAAGAGTTGTTATTGTCGTTCGGCATTCTCGTGCTCTTCGGCTCATCTCCTTCGCACTTGATGGCTTTTGCACCGAAACCCGGGTGTCCTATGTGTGGAATCGTGTCCACTGCAACGGCTCACACCCCCGGCCAGTCCCCACGCTCACCCGATGTTCCGGTCACGTCAACACACCCAGAAATACTCTGGAGAGATGAAAATTTTACCGCATACCGCGAGAATGCGCATCCAGTGTCTTCCACCGGTCATATAATCATAGCATTCAAGTACGTGTTCTATCATATCGGATCCCTCAACCGTTCCCCCTGATCCGATACCCCAGCCTTCATGTTCCATCGATATACACTTTGGTACGTAAAACTGTCAGACTTACCCGCGGCGAAGAATCTTACTTTTTTTTTTTTTTTGGTAGTCTTCCAGTGACTTGCCTCTTCTTGTCAATGTCAGAAACCTTGGCAGGAGGCTTTTGAGCTCGTCATTACCACCCTCTTCTCCCCCCCTTTCATCTGGTAATAGTTTCGCACCCTCGGCACCAGATCTACAACGCACCGAATCTCAGTTCCGAATCGGATTCATTACTCCACCTTTCAAGGATAACAAGATTCCTATCACAGATCATCTTCATGCACACGCCTATCTGGCTCCTGCCGATCAGTTAGGCTGGTGGAGAGGTGTCGCCTACGGTCCTCTCGCTTGGTACGCCATTGATGATTTGATTGCTGAGATTCGGTTGGATTTCTTTTCGCGTAGTGTGCCTCTTTCAAACTGATTGTTTGCATCGTCAGGGAGTCGGTCTCGAATAATCGCGTTAAATCGGGATACGATAATCGGACATATGCCCCGATAGACATGGTCCCTGAGGCAGGTGCTCGAACTGGTGCTGCCAATGGCGACGAATATACTGCCTCGAGTCTAGCTGTCCCTGACGTTGAAGATGGCCTCGTACCCTTAAGCCCCTCTAGTCCCAGAGCTTCCTCTGCATCTAGTTCCCATTCACACGTATGACAAAAATATCATTTTCTTTCCCGAAGTACCAGATATATTTCATATACATAACAAATCCTCGGATAATCTTCCAGCATGGACAAGTGCACTTTATGTATCAAGCATTGGAATTTCTTTCTCTAGCCTACTTCTTTACAATTCAGTGCGTAAATATTTAACATCAATGAGATTGGCTCTGTCATGCAGATTTCAAAGATCAAGCATCTGGCGAGGCGTCATGATTGATGGGGATGAACGAACTATAAATTACACTCACAATACGATGATCCGGTCAGTAACGTCGACAGAGCTGCCAGCTGATCGTCCGAAAAGCGCCGCGAGTCTTCGTGCCAAGTGTCTTGATGCGTCTTCCTAAAATTGCTTGCGCACCTGTGGATGGTTGTCGAGATTGGGATCTGCAATGCAGGAGATCAGAATAGACCGTCAGGCAAATGAGTTTGCTCACAGGATCGTGTGTATGTTCCAGCATCACCGTCGTCAAGAGCCCTGGCATCCATTTCTCGATGGTGTACGGGAAACTGTCAATGAGGGCACATATGCCGATGATAGCGGCGTGCCGCTGACGGATAGCAGCATTGTAAACAGGCGATTCGCGATCAGGGAGCTGAATCTTTCCCGCCATTTTGACGAATCGATCCTAGACCAAAGAGTTAATAAAATCGAAAAACCGATGTGACGGCCGACCACACTTTTAAAGACACGACGCTGCGCCTCGAAGACAGTCGAAGTATGCCCGACAAAGTGCTGAACGAGAGTCAGGAGCGTTTCGAGCACAAATTCCGTGACCTACGTTCCAACCATCTCTCGCACTTCCACGACTTCGTCGTCCAAGCATTGACATAATACCTAAAATTAATCAGTGCAGGCGCAACATAAAGCGATAGAACCAGTTACTTCAAGAATGCCATTAACGTCGCTTTCATTGATCAGAGGAAGTTGTCGGAAATACAGAACTGGGTAATGCTATGTCATCAAACACCAGATCAAAGCATCAGTAACTCACCCTGGAGAATGGGCAGGGCCTTCAAGCGAACTTTCCACGACTGCAAGGGTGAGACTGGTATAGTTACGGATGCTAGTAAATGTCTTACAGGTGAATTCTGGATGGCGGAGAATATAGCGCTCAATAAGGGGCCGATCATTGATTGCGGGGGAACAACACCACACATGCGAACAAGGAGTACATTAGCACGGCGTGCTAGCTCCTCGTTATCATGCACTGAGGGAACGTTTTAACATCGACTCCCATATATCATCGGCAACGGTACCTTCAGTGAAACGGAACAATTCAGGCTGAAGGAACCGTATATCAGGAATTCTTCGGCAGCTGGCGATAGACCACGCACCATAAGAGGTAAAATATAGTCGAATGCAGATATGGCATCAGTACTGTGGACTGACTGGAACAACCATCGGCAAACGACGATCCCAACTCTGAGACTATTCAGCGATCACTCAGAAGTACGAAATAATGTTCGTTACCTGTCGTAGGTTGACTGATAGGCTCTCACACCTGGTAGCCGCTGTTCTCTCCAAGCTTTGAAGTTCTCTACGAGCTCGAGAACTCTGCTCATGTGATAGGTACCAGATATACCCATGATGTCAACGTCATCAGTCACTTCTCGGCATTCCCGTACGAAAGTTTCGGTATTGGGGGATGAGGGTTTGGGTTGCCACTATTCACCAAAGTCAGCAATCTACCTAGCGGGGTGCAGAAATAGCCTACCTTGATACCGTTGCAGAATGCCATCATCTCAGCGACATGGGATCTTACCTATTAATATTCATCAATATTATCACTTAATCGCAAATATCAACGTGAAAGCATACATCGTCATGTTCACTGTGAATCTCGCGCCAAAACCGCTCCAAGGTGCTGTCCGACCAAGGGGTGAATTTCCACTCTAATTCAGTGTAAAATGCCCGAAATAATGCCAGAACTTTGACAGATTCCAAAGATGATGGTCCATTGTAATCCATGGTGTTGAACTGCTCAACAATGTGCTCAACTAGTGGTTGGAGTCGCCGAGGGTCTTTGTGGTAGAACATGTACTGAAAGTCATTTAGTCAGATGTGCAAGGTTAGAAGCTCTTAGCCACACACCTCGATAAACGAAGTCCAGATGGGTACAGTTTCTGTCGTCATGCTCTGACCTAGCGTCTTCTTGATGTATGGCGTGAACCATTGCCAGATTCGATCTTGGGCCTCTTGTGGCCAATGTTTAGAACCTGCAAGAGTCAACATACAAATATTTACCTCAGTAAATTGCTCACCATTCAGAACCCCAGCCAAAAATTCTGCCGCGGCCCTTTGCTTATTCTTCTCCTGGTCGGCTAGCAACATCTCTATTGTAGGCTTCAACACGTCCCAGGGTTTGTCACCCAGTACTTGGACTATCTCGGGATTACAAAGGCTGATCATGAACTAAGATTGGACTTACATATTGATTTAACACATGATATATGGTCTTGTACCACAACAGTCTCGTGGTTCTCTTCGGCGAAGTGCCCAGAAAGATTATTCCAGAAGTCTGCATCCACCGTTATTTCACGCAAGCAAGATATAGCTTCCGCACTTGATGACTCCCATTCGAAGGTGCTTTCCGACCCATGAGGTGGTTTGTATGTTGTCAGCGTTCCACTCCAGGCGAGCCAACCTTGATGGAGTGTGTCGCAATACATACTGCGGTGGGTGTGAGTACTTCTTAGAGTCACTCAAGAAGGACTCACCTGTTGAGATCAAGGGTCTCCGAAGATCTCATAGGGACCCGTGACCTGAAGTTGCTAAGTATCTCAGCGGTCACCGAGTATGACCCTTCGATAGGAATGTTGCATCGTAGCGGGTTGATTGGGGAGAATAGAGCTAAAGCCGCTGGATCTCGGCAGTATGATCGAAGCTTAATGTACCTGAGTGCTTTCATGATACCTCTTTGTGCATACTGGTATGTAGAGCAAGTCAGTTCGTGACTATGTCAATGCCAGTCATGATCTCACGTAGCGCTAATATTCACGAAGTTGTCAACGTCATTGCAGGGACTCTGGTAAACCACAGAAACGCACCATGGTAGGATTGCTATCGCATGCTTGCTCCAAGAAAATACGAAGATGATCAGGCGAAGTTGGAGCATCTCGACGCAGCAAAGTGCGGAGGACCCTGACTGCCACTATCGCGTAGCGCCAATGTGTTGTGGTGTCATTGGCAATTTTGAGAACCGCCTGAGTCTATTCAAAGCCCCAGTGGTGAGACGTACCAATGAAGGATAGTAATATTGCCCACCGTTCGACTATATTCTTCATTCATCAAACGCACACGCTCGATACGCTTCTCTCGGGCCCGGAGAGTGATGGAATCCTCCGACTTGTTAAACGACAAGCAACTCTTCAGAGCAAGTAAAGCTTCATTAAGGGCAACATTCTTAACGTCATAGATGAGATGGCAAGGCTCCAAAAAGCTTCCCAGACCTCGAAGTAGTTTTATGAGTAAAAGGAGCTAGAGAGGGGAGCAGTTCTCACATGCATCAGTTACCGCGGACACACAATTTTGGATAGAAGGCTGAAAGGAACTGTTACCCAAATTTGAAGAAGAGCAGGGAGAAAAAAAGTACCTTCTCATTATGATGGCACCCGAGGAGCTGCTGAATGATCTCTGACACTAATGTTGGTTCTGAAGAAGGATGGGTCAAGCTGCTTCAAAAAATTCATCCATATCACTCACCCGATATCGCAAATCGCCCTGAGGAAATGGTTACATGAAATCACCACTGTCAAGAGGCATGACTCACCAAAGGATGCTATATTCAATGTCCACAGTGCTCCTTTCATTCGATCGTCATCAGTACCAGGCTGTAGTGCTTTGTATAGTGCCGGAAGAGCTCGAAGACGAAGACCATCGTACACCTGCACATGTGACAATTATACGCTCGTGTGACACCCATCATGTATAGACGCCTACTGAAGTTAAAGATTCAAGTAGAGACTGGCTTGATCTTCAACGAAAGGTTAAATTTTCATAAAGGGAGATAGATTGGAGTTCACTCACTGCCGCACTGCAAGCATGCGATATCAGTCAGACGTATTCATGAACCCAGGAACAATTAATTACCTGACGGATAATTCCACATAGACCATTCAACGACATCGTCCAACAAGGAGGTCTCAAGCGGTCCTCTAGCTCGCTCGATGGAGTTCCAGTATAGCCGAGAGGAATGATAGAATCTAGCATAGGTAGAATTAGGAGCGAATGACAGAAAGAAACACGGGTAGTGGTTTACCGAGCTCGTCGGACAAGCACTGCACGCGGCCAAACCTTCTGTCCTGAATATTGACGAGCTACATTGATCTCTGAGTTGTATTGATCGCAGTTTACATAGTAGCTGTGTAAAATGTTCAGCAACGTCCACACAAGTAAGACTGCATTACAGACCTGTCCTTGCTGTCGCCATACTCGAGTAAATAGGTCCGGATTGAACCGATCTTTGAAAGTGTGAAAAGTAGTTCATGAGATACCATGAGAGTACGTACAAGCATCTGTACAGCATCAACTGTGTTCTCCTCGCCTTGTTTTTGCAGCGATAGGGACGCTGCGTGCAAAAACTCTCCGAAACGACGCCGAAGTCCAGCAATGTACTTGTATCGTGCATCTTGAGGGTCCGTGAGGCAAAACCCGGAAGCTAGAGGCTCGACCGATGCAATCATTTCAGGGATTTCATTACTGCGGACAGGTTAGACAGACACCTCATGCCACGGTCGCCAACATGACGTACATAATGTCACTTGTGGTGAGCATGGATTGCATCACATCTGGTGATATAATCTCCTTAAAGAGTGTTGGGATTCCGGTGAACGCCTCTTGGACAAAACTAAGATAACTACTCCGAGGCATCAATTGAACGTCGATTAATTACTTGCTGTAAACGCACCGACAAAAGTCATTCCTCCAAATGGCGTCTCGGGATGCTTTGCTTCTTATCAGTATAAGGTTAAAAGATGCTACATAAACCTACAAGTTTCAAGCAACAAGTCGAGGCGAGTCATTGCAGGTTCGACCAACTCGCGGAACAGTTGAAGCGCGAAGTCAATCTCTTCGGTACTTGGGACATGCCATGTGATCTACAGTGCTGAGCATTTGTGACCCTTGCAACTGCCAAATATTACGCACCTTGACCTCATCAGGCTCAAATAACTTGCCCCAGTATAAGTGATGGTTTCTCTGAAAATCTGCAGGTACTTAGTTGACGCATCTTCAAAAGACAAGCTGCGAACCTTCGTCGTTCCATTGTTCGGGGTTGACAAACTTGTTTTCAGTTGGGTAGGTATGTGTGAGGGTGATCAATGCGCTGGAGAGTAGCTTTCCGCTCCAAGTGTATCCCCGTTTTGAGAAAGTTTTGTCGCGTAGTAGAGTCAGCAATGACAAGAGGTCGCCCTTATGCTTGAGAAGCTAAAATGACATTAGCTCACGCCCAAGTAGTTGGAATATGATCACTAACTACTGAGCCATCGCTGTTCAGGTGTTTGTTAGCGTATGCAAGGTACTCGGAAGAGAACTCACTTATAGACACAACCGCGGAGAATAGCGAGATCTATATGTAAAAAGGACGTTAGTGCTCAACACTGGTACAATTATGATGAACACCTACTCCAGTGCAGAGTTGCATCCGACGGAAGCGGCAATGACGAAGATGTCGTCCTCACTGAGCTAGCACCATGTTCTATTTCTGTACGGATATTTACCGCACAGAAGGGTAAGAACTTGGCCAGAGTCTTTGCGGGATGGGCATTCGCAACGCATTCCACCAACTGATGTATCGCACGGACGGCATTAGAACGAACATTTGTGCTTGCGTAATCGAAAATCATGTTGAGCACGAGGTCGAAAAGTGAATCGGATAGATGAACACAGATTTGACTGCATGCACCAGTCACAGCGTCCACTACTTCGACTGAGGAGAAACTGATCGGTCAATGGAAAACATCCACGTGAAATGAAGATACCTTCCGTAGTTCCTCCGGCTGATCCATTCACTCCTTCTTCCGGGAGATTCTCAAGTAACTGGATAACGCGACGTATGAAGCTGGCTACCCAGCTCGCAAAGCTGGCAGTACTGTCTTTGAGAAGCGCATCCTCCATGTCATTAGGCAACTTCTGTTCCATAGTATTCTCCAGGCCATCATCTGGTGTAATTCGACCAGAGGAAACTTCCGCGCCAGAAGCCTCTGAGTCCTCAGAGGATGTCACGTCTCCAAACATGATGTACTGTGATACTTCCGAAAGAAATGCCGTCGTGCAAAGCTTATAAACAGGACATTAGATAGGAGCAACATTTGGAGAGTATAAGCTACCGTTTTAGTTGGATCATTCTGCATTTAAAAAAGTGAGAGGGTGATGTCGAAGTCAGACTAGCTACTTACAAGATCAATGCCAGGTATGAGCAATTGCAGGATGGTGATTAAATGCCTAGCACCTGGATAATAGATGTCTCGAGAAACGATTGCAGGAACAATCGAGCTCAGAGCTTTGATCACGGATAGGGTGCGTTGCGTCTGAGGAACTTTGAGGAACGAACAACTGATGACAGGGATAACGGTACCTCAACGAGAGCCTCCAGCGAAGGGATAGCTCGTTCCAGGATTGGTTGGAATACTAGATCGGGCTCCATACATGACATGGATTTCAGAGCGCTCTGGACATTTGAAACGGTGGAGTTATCCTGGGAGAAGACGGCAAGTAGCACAACAGTCCGGAGGCATTTAACCAGCTCTCTTTTCATGTCTCGCGTGAGCCGTCGAGTCTGATTGGCATCTTCAATTTCTTCGCCGGTTAAAGAGAAACAAATTACGTACCACAGGTGTTTTGCAGTCGGGCAGTTGCTCTTCGTGCCAGCCTTCCAACTCACATGTTAACAATACGCTAATGAGCACAAATGGAGCTCACGTTTGTTGAACTCATACACGATGTACTTGACGAAGGCAGTCAGCTATATGATATTGTCAGCAATCGTAGTGTCATCCAATAACTTAGCGGAAATTCAAGTCCGATGGGAATGAACGACGAACATCGGATGTCCAACTTCCGGAGTTGGTGGGATGGAAGAAATGTTCCGTGGAGGCAATGAGACGTGCAAGCGAATCCAGAGCTTTAGAACCACCTAAGTACAGCTTCGGTGGCTCCCACTTATGAAGTGGCACTGTAAGATAGTCGCCGACAGAACCACTACCTTGAGGCGTGCTAACACCTGAAGCCATAGGCGTATACCACGGCGTAGGTGCAGTAGAAGCAGGTGCGGAAGCACCATCAGGAGCCATAGAGTACACGATAAGTTTGGCAAGAGATGCTAATATGAGATATCAGCAGGGCAGTTCGACGGGGTAGAAACTGCTTACGGATACGCCAGTTTGCTTTGGGCAGCCTTCCAATTTCAAAACTTGAAGAACTGTCGGCAGTAGGTCCCGTGGTGAGCGACCCAGCATCCTTTAATGGAATTTCTGCAAAAGGCACCGATAGTCAGTCAGCCTTGATTGAAGACGTAAATTATCAATGGCTGCCCACCCATCGAGGCAAGGCATTTGCACATTATAAAATGCCACTCGCGCTCAGTGAATATTCCAACATCCTTATAGAGGCCAGACCACATCTGTCCTGCATCGTAGTCATCCTGTTTCCACTTTGGTCTGCTCTCATCTTCAGACTTTTCATCATCGGGAATATCATAAATGCGAGCAGGATTACTGATGGTTGGATCCACGTGCATCTCTGCGATGCGCGACAGGAATTGCAACATCCTTTCATCGTACATGTAGGAGTTGACGGACTCCCACAAACGACATAACATAGGGAGATACGATTGAGGATGTGTCAACGGTAAGAATGTCAGAAGATAGTACTGTGACGAAAGAACGCTCTGCAGACAAATTTAGGAACGTGTAGCTGTCTTCTCTGGAAAGAACGTACGTCTAGGTTGGTCCCATTGATCCCAGGCAGGAAAGTGCTCAGCATCTCTTCAATGGCTGCGGGGTGGAAGAATCTTCTGGATATATCAGCAATGTAGCCCATACACCACGATAGTTGGCTATATTAACTTGTTAGATAGTGTCGTCATCGAAGAGCAAACATGACATGCCTGTACTCGAACTGCCGTCGAGGTAAAAACAAGTCTTTGCGAAGGATTTCATAGACAGGCTTCCATGGAAGTCTCATATCGTCAATGCTCAACTTCTTCTTCGAACGAGTCAAATTTGACAAGCCATCTGCGCAGATGGCCATGACTTGCGTGGGCATACCAGGAGTCGTAGCAATATGAAAATACAGATTCGCAAGGCGAATGCGCTTCTCCTTTGGAAATGGATACTTGAGCATGTTCCAGCTGCAGTACCCGTAAGAAAAATTGCATCTCCTGGATGAATTACTAGGTGTGCTCACTAGGTGACCATGCTGTCCCACTGCACGAGACCCGGTTCGAAGTCCTTTGCTTCTACGCATTGTGTTATACGCCGTAGAATAAAATCCAACATGTCTTGCATCCGTGCATTCGATTCAATTGCATACGGGATGGATTTAGCATAAAGCTTAAGCTTCTGCATATACCGGTCGGTAGCGTTGTCGACGTCGTCTGGAATTTCTGCCTGGCGCCGCATCTCAGGACCTGGATCATCCAAGGCTAGACGGGACACATCTGGAATGATAGTCATGATGATGATGTTCTGTCTGAAGGTAATCTGTAAGAGAAATAGTTGGTGTAGGTTCTAAAAGTTAAAAAGCAAGCGTGAGCTAAAACTACCAACAGTCAGGCGTTCAGGCCTCAGGGTTCCGGTGGGATTACCACACTCTCTGAACTGCACATATGTACGTGCAACCATGACGGCTACAGCGTAATGGACTGTAATGCATGTAATGGATGAATGTTATTATTACTGACGCTCCTTAAGGCACGTCCCTGATACTAAATGTAAAATATGCAATGTGACTGCTCATCGATACATCGATCACATTAGTCCATAGCAACGCTGAAGGCTGCATCTTGCAATTCCTTCACAGCCTTCTCCCGCACCATCTCCCAGATGGTATTCCGTTGTGCACGAGTATCTCCGAGACCCTCCCTAATCTCCTGAAGCCGCTCGACATACTCCCTCCCATCGTCCTGTAGCTCCCGCAAAGTTGCTAGAGACTTCTCTAGACTGTCCTGCTGCATCTCTGGGGAAGCAAATTGTGATGGGTCGATCACAGGTGGACCATTGTCAGCATACGAAACCAGGAAAAGCTTATGAGCTGTGGGGGTGAGATCTGGAGCGCGGGCAATCCTGCGTTCCTGCTCGTCTTCTTCGTCTCCAATATCTTCCTGCTCTTCCTGTTTTGGGATCACACGCTCCTCGTCTGACTGTTTGTCTGGGTCTTCGCTGATGACCTGCCAGAGTCTTCCCAGCGCACGTCTCATGACCGCTTCTCCTTCAATAAGACTATTGGTCGCGTTTTCCAATTCGTCCAACAAACTTGACCGGAACGAATGCGTTACAGATTTATCCATAACGAATGAGGCGAAACTGAAATGTTGACCGATAGGTGGGGGATAGGGAGCGATGAGTGGTGGTGAAGGCGACCTCATATGAGGAAGGCAAGGCGGAGAGGGGGATCTTCTTTCGGGTAACAGACGTTTGATGCGTTTACGGGCACGGTCCTCAGCCTGGTTGAAGGTTAAGAGTGTCTAGAGTAAATAACTTAGCTCACCTCCCAGTCGTCCATGCCAGGGCCCCATGCAGCCATTTTTCCTTTGCGAACCCATCTGCTACCTTTCGTCGTCTTGTTTCCCCAGTTGCCGCCCACTATGCTGACTGACAAGTCTTCGTCATCTGAGCTGAAGCCTTGCGAGGGGTAATACCATGCGTTGTGGTCATTGAGGACGAGCAGACTAAATAGGACGTGAGATATCTGAAATACACGCGTGTTCGGGGCTAACCTCATTTCTTCATGGGCTCTTTTTTGTGCGCTTTGCATGGTACCTGTTTGAACGTTGAGGGTGTAGAAATCTACAAGATGATCACTGAGAGACCGGCAATTTCCGGTCTCTATTAGATCGAATCGAAGAACCGCAAACTCCGGCTTGTGCTTCGGGGGACCCGTTCATAAAGTACATGCACTATTGAAAAATTGCACACAGATAATGAAGAATCAGAGTGGGGTGCGAACGTCTGGACAAAACTGGCTATGTGTATTGTGGGACTGGATGTGTACGCGAAGAATGCTGTTCAAGCGCGATTCAAGTTGCCTCGCCATGCATGAGACCCTGGAGGAGAAAGAGATATACTTTTGCCACTTGTCCGGAGACCACTGAAAGCAACACCTTCCGCCGCTAACGCCGTAACGCCAACAGCGCGGAGCACTCGTGGGAGTGTTGGCAACCTTCTCAGCTCAGGAGGTGTACTGGATACATGCAGGACATGTAGTACTCGTCGGATAACGCAGGTGGTGAGGCCTTTAAGACAGAAAATCTGGGTCAAAGTACAAATGAAACACGGTGCCTCCATAAAGATCTCTGTTCTTTGAAATGCATCCAGCTGAAATATCTCTATTATCCCAACTTCCGTCATGCTGTGAACAGAGGAGACCGATATTGCGATCTGTCGCTATTCTCTTGTATACGGCGCCGAGCAGCTATCCAAGGCGAGCAATCAATCGTAATGCAGACTTCATTGTTTGCAGGAGATCCTGGGTGAATTAATTATGTGACTGAGACTCAAGCACAGACGGACCTTTCACGCCCTGCGTGTCATCTGTAACGCTAGGCAGGAGCAAACGGTCCCACGGACGGACAAGCAAGATTTTCTGCCAAATAGGACGTTCCCGCGAGTACGGATCCAGCTTGTCTTTCGTGGTGATCAACAAGTCATGAAGCCCGTCTGCTTTGACTTCGTACGTGAACTTGAAGCATTCCCCCTGGTCTTGAGGACGGCTTCTGACTTCTGTGACAAGGAATGCGATACATGGCATATGCAGCCGTACTCCCAAGAAACGAGGAGGGTTCAGGTGTTCAAGTGTGGTGTACAAAGCCAAAGCCAACTCTACAGTCCCACCATCTCGCAGTGAGGATACCGATCCCTGCATCTCATCTTCAGACAGAGATGGCAGCGTGAGTCGGTCTCTGAACAAACGGAGGCTGGCTGGCAGACAGCTGTTGTAATTGGATGGTTTCCCGACCTAGTCCCATGTGACGGAAACGTCACCCGATCGATCCACGATCTCCCCCAAGTGCCGCGCGAGCGTCTCTTCCAACGGCTCGTCATAAAATTCAGGTAATTGGACACCGCAGATGTCATGAATTATGGATGTGATGGCTTCCTTCGACCTACTATTGATATACCCCGACGCCGATCGCAGTTTGCTTCTGGTGTCTCCCATCACCGAGCGGAATGCAATAAGGGCCTGTGTGTATTATCAAGTGAACTGCATAATGTATAGTTAGCAAGTGTATGCGAGACCAACCATAACACACCTCAACGAGTGCGGAACACCGAGAAATGATCGGATGTTGCAAAAGTGATTCAACAGAGGAGGCTTGTGCTAAAAGGGGTCGATTGGCCAAGGACGTCATTTCTCGGAATATGATTTGCAAGTGAATCCAGATCTGATTGTAATCAGTTGCAATGATTTGGAATTATCCGATGGTGAGGCCGCAGGCAACCAAAACACCAGAGGTTACAAGAAATGTCAACATGTAGATGCACGTATATATACAAATCGCCAGCCTACTTACATAGCGAAGGGATGTTAACTAATTTCGTGATTGCAAGTCTGCCAGGATTCTAGGACAACTCTGCTTTCAACTCTGATGCTGTCCGAGTTTGTCCTAGGGCAGCGCCTTCCTTTCTTGCAACGCTTGCTTGCTCAAAACTTTGCATTCCCTCTAGACCCCATCTACCCATCATTGCCTTGTCCTGCAGTATGGGTTGTTCTCGTCAGCTGCATGCAAATCTAGAAGAAAAATGGATTTACCTCGTCCCATGGAGAACCTTTGTCCATCATCAGCTACCTGCTTGCACACAGAAAAAAGATACGTACATGGAGTGGTCAACATCTGTTCTCCCGTGAATACAGCATTGGCGCCGGCCATGAAACACATGGCCTGCTCAGATTCACTGAGCGTATTTCTCCCCGCCGCAAGTCTGATTATTGTTCCTGGAAGGACAACACGCGCGGTGGCGATTGTCCGCAGCAGAATATGATGAGCGACCCGCTTCACATGCAATATGTCAGTTGAAATATAGACATAAACGAAAGAAGCGCACTTCATTTCCTTCGAGTGGAGTGCCTGGTATGGGTACCAAGGCATTTACAGGGAAGGATTCAGGATGTTCAGGCATACTTGTGGAAAAAAGGTCATGAGCGATACTTGAGCAGCCGAGCACAAACATACTTGGCAACTTCCTGAATCAAGCCGATGCGATCGCCATCCGACTCTCCGAGGCCTAATATACCGCCAGAGCAGACGCTGATTCCAGCATCTCGAACCGCGCTGATGGTTTCCAGGCGCTCATCGTATGACCGCGTCGTGATAACCTAAGACAGATGCAGGAAATAATTCCACGGTATAACACGTAACAAACCTGCGGGTAAAATTCACGCGATGTATCGAGATTATGATTGTATGCGGTGAGGCCACTGTGCCGAACGTGAAGTTAGTTGAATGTAAGAGGTAGGGGATCGGGACATACGCCTCTTTCAACTGCTTTGCTTGTTCTGGACTGAGCATGCCAAGAGTCGTGCACACTTCCATCCCCATGCCCCGGACTTCCCGGACCATTTGAAGAATTCTTTCAAATCCTCTCTTGCGTCCTGCGAGGTCTCTCCATGCTGCACCCATGCAAAACCTTGTGCTTCCATTCTCTTTCGCCTTTCGCGCTGCTTCGATGACAGGTTCGATATCAAGCAATCGCGAGGCTGTCGTCGGAGTGGAATATCTGGATGACTGAGAACAGTATGAGCCTGAGTAAACGTGTCAGATGAACGCAGTGTCATTATTCGGCATGACAAGTTTCCTACAGTCCTCAGAGCATCCACCAGCTATGGTGCAACGATCAGGACAGTCTTAAGAGGGGATAGAGCGGGAGATAGCGTACTCTTGATGTTCATAAGTGTGCATAGCTGGATCTTACTAGGGTCATGATTCTGACGATGGATGTTGCTGGCGCGGAAGACGAGGTCTAACAGAGGACTGTCGTAAATCTTTTGGATTTCTTGTCGTGTCCAGTCATGTCTTAGTGATGATGTCGAGCTGCGGGGGATGTGCGTTGCAGTTGCAAGCGATCTACTGAATCTTGGGGTAGTGAATCGAAGAAAGCCAGCACTGATGTTCATGATGTCGAGGGAATGATTTACTATAAGGCGGCCGAACTACGATATATGTAGATCTATATGTGCGGTCGTTGCGATCGCGTAGAATCGGTACTTCTGATTTGCTATCACCGTGACACCATTTGCGGATCACGGTGGTAACTCCGCAGGTTAGTTGTTATTACATCTGACAGCCCAATGACAAGGCTGAGATATTTGCGGAATCAGTCACGTACAACAACGTTAAACGGGATTTCTGCAATGATTAACAACATGTTAGTGCAATCTATGCTACAGTAGGTTATGCGCAACAAATATAAGTGGAGATTTACAAGTGACGCTGTTTTTGTGTGAAATAAAATGTGGTTGTCGTACCAAAAGTATGTGCCAGACAGGTATCAATGAGAAACATCATATGGAGCTGCGGCCATGGTGTGATTGTTTTATCTGGGCATAGGCTGGGAGCAAGTTGGGAGCCGCTGGGAGCTGCTTGATTTTAGATACCATCGCGGTATGACGTCGAGCTCACCGGAAGAGTCATCATCATTGCTTGAAGCTGATGGGCTGCCAGCGAACAAATTTTGATCGTCTGAACACCTCGTTGATCATGCTTTGTTGCCCTGGCCGATTTTTTCCGTCTTCTGACCAGCCCCAGCTGATGCACGTCTGATGATCTTTTTCTCCCGCGCAGCTGAAGGTACAGGGGAAGACAACGAGACGTTGCCCATGGCACTAGACAAGCACACGTCCGACCTTTGCGCATCCATTGTGTTCCGTAGCGCTGTCCACTGCCGGCGAGTGTATGCTGCTAATTCACGGGAATAATGTAACTTCTTTTCTTCCACTGACTGAGTCGACATTACTGAAAGATGGGACCGGATGGAATAATCGGAAGACAAGGAGTGATGAGAATTTAAAATGGTCAGGAGAGAGAACAGCCTTATATACCTGAACGATATTATTCCGCAATACCTCTTGACCGTGACCGCAGGTTTTTATTTTACTGTCAAGTGCAAAGCATGACGTTTTTGGAGTTGCGGATTGATGTCAGTATCCCGATATTTGATCAGAGAAACTCCGCCGACTTGATGACGCCATCATATACACCTTGGCAGAACTTGGATCTGAATGGACTCGAAGTTCAAGGTTAAAATGCTACATGGGCGCTAGCGCGATAAAATTACAAGAAAGCTATGGTACTTAGACTGCAACAGAACACAGGGATGTCGACAGCAAATGAAAGTGCAAAGATGAAGGCTTGCGAAAAGAAAAGTAATAGATGCAGTGCAAATGGTATGGTAGACGTTAAATGGTATGGTATGGTAGAAGAATGTCCAAATTGTCGTTCGTGGGGTTTTTGTGGCATGAATGAGCGTACAGGAAATAGTGCGATCTCGTGAGGAACTTCATCGGTAACAAGCGATCAAGGGAGGTATGCTAGCAGCCGTTTATACACGACGCCAAGCAGAAGCAGACGGGCCACTCCTGCCCTTTGAAGGTGCAGCACCCAGCATCACACCACCGGTGAGGACAGTGGTCTTGCCACCGTCGTAGGGGGTGATTTCAGTCTTGGAGGTGTCAATAAAGACACGAGCCTGCCTTGCCTTCTCACGACGGGAGAGTTGGGATGACTGCTTGTCGCTGTTGGACGACAGGGTAGAGGCGGTTGTGGCAGAGAAGCAGGAGCCCGAGTCAGATGAGCGATAGCTGGAGCATGAATCGGTAGAAATAACAGATAGCGGTGATTCAGAACGTGGAGGAGCAGGGAAACGGTCAACGACAGGGGTCATCCAAGTGGGCGCACTGACTTCGTCAGCGATCAAGGCGAAAAGTTCTTCATCCTCTGTGCGGTCATTTTCCAAGAGCTGCTGTTCAAGTGTCTTAGACATTTGGTTGTTGGATGGCAGCTGGCTGAAATACGTATGGTGGGCCACAGAAACGGCCACAGCCATGAGCTCCTCCGACCAGATCGTAATGAGCTTGCTGCCCTTCCCAAAGCGCACAGAGATACATCCTGGATCGACAAAGAAGTCGAACTCACGTCCGCCCAAGGCCGCAATCCAGTCAAACCACTGGACACCAGATGCAAGGCACGCGGCATATACGGCACGTGGAGGGAGGCAAGTAGGGGATAGGGTGAGGCAACGCCGGCCGGAACCACGGAGGGGTTCCTTTGGAGCCCATGTGGGTGCGAAGAGGGCAGTTAAGTTTGCCTCAAGCACAAGCTGAAGTCTGATGATGGTTGCAGCAGGGTGGGTAAGGATGAGAGGACGGGTGAGGTAGGCGATAGCCTGAGCAAGAGTGACGGAAAAGCTGGATGCAGTAGTCATGATAAGAGTTAAGGAGGAGAAAGCGATTGGAAAGATTGGATATGTAGGTGGTAATAACAGAGATCGTCCTGCGATGATAGAGATGCGGGAGTGAAGCGCGCTGAAAGGGTCTGTGATATAGTCTCAGCAGTACCAACGAGTTTTGATTCAGACGGAGAGATCGAATGTGAGGAGACAGAAACGTCTGAAATGATATTAATATTTGTTAAATGAGACTGTGTAAGAAAGCTGGCTCACCTGACAGACTAAAATGTTACCATGAAGCAAAGCAGGTTAGCGGTAGAGGAGATTGAAGTAAAGAGACAACGAACCTGGCTGTGAGGAGAGAAAGTGAAAATGACTGGATTGTCAAAACCCGGATGTAGAGTATGAGAGGTAATAGGGCTGAGCTTTATATGCATGCTAGGCGCAAACAAAGGGCCATGCTGCCAGCAGAGCGCCCTCGGGTCGCGAAGCGAGAACAAAAGGACCATGAACACTTGCCTTTTTTGATAACAATAGCGGGAAGGAGGGTGTTTAACCATCTGCTGCCGAGACTCAATCCCAATAGTTCTGCTATTGTTTTCTCCATATCTTCTCATCATTTTCCTTGGCCCTTATCAGGGACCCGCTAACTCCCTATGTACTACAATTAATATGTTCCCGCGAGTACGTACTTATTTACCCTCCAATACGCGACCGAGGAAGCGAGCTGACTTATGTATGTGACAGGATACGTACACTGAGGTTGAGGAACCGACGGCCAATTACGAGGGATGATGACCTTTGAGCGTCGACATCGAACTAGCCTTCAGGATTCTGGTGAGCTTCACATTTTTCCCGTGATAAAACAACCATGATGGTTGTGCTATCAGGTTCATCATGTCGACTGCCGGAGCATGCCAGTACAGTCTTCTGTCACTCCTTATTGTAGGAGATTAGAATGTTCGCCCCAAGTTGGGGAAGTTGGGGCTTCTCGTCCGCATTCAACCTCTATCGTCGAGGCTATGATGGGCACTCACACATCCAGGGTTCTTACCGATTCTGATTACAGCTGGTTGTGTCAGCAGTATGTTCTCCATGGGATGATGTCTCTGTACTTATCTTGCCTCGCACAACTGTGCAGAAGTCCTGTGCCATCTTGTGTCAGGTGAGTGCGCCAATAGCTGGGTTGATGGTGACGGTTTCAAATGTATCGATCGTAGCGTGCGTAAGGGAATCTCTGTTCACGTCAGTTGATGAGTTCGATAGTAACTGTAACTCATCATTGAAACAGGACATTGGCCCCCTCCATGGATGGCACAAAGGTAACCTTTAGTGCAGGGGCCCATGCATGAGATCAACTGGGATGATACTATTGTCGAAGGGTCCTAACTGTCCTAACAAGACTGAGAACATCCACAAAGCAAGAATTTTACGTCCCAACCGAGTAGGCGAGGTGGTATGCTCCTCATGCACAAGCCCCGTCTGCGGCATGTTCCCTGTAACATAGTCCTCGAGATGCTGTACAAAATCCCAAAGCTCATGATGTCACAATGTGCGAAGCTCCAACTGAACGAGTTCGAAGGGGAATGGAGTAGATCATGAGAGATGAGTGAGTGAATGGGGGTCCAACCACTACTGGTACGAAAAGTACAGACATGCTTTTATATGTAAGGGAGTGGCTTGTCAAAGCAGTAGAAAGGGGATTCCATCATCAGAGGAGTGGCACTCCTTACACTATGAACATTCTGCCACCTAGCTAGACTTGATTGTCCTGTAAACTAGAATCATAAAGATCAATTATACTGCATGTGTAGGGTCCACAACAAATTCCGGGTGTACCAAGCACACATGTATTCTACAGCTTCGCCTTATTTTCGGCAGGATCCCGTATGTTAGCTCGCACCACGCCCTCTTGACAGGTGACCGCAACCAGGCTGCCAGCACGCGAGTACAACTTACATAGCGTCAGAAATTCTAGAAAGGCTGTGAAAATATGAACATCACTCACCCTGCCATGAACCACTGCTCTACCGGATGTGGCTCGAGGACAAACGACCTGAGTGAGGGAGGAAATGAACAAGGATGACTGTAAATTAGAAGACACCTACCACGTAGAGCAAACCATCTTCACAACAAAAGTTGTCACTGACAGCACTTGAGAACACTATGGGTGAAGCGATCGAAAGGAAACATACTCGTAGTACCATATGGAATGATCTAATGTAGACTGGACA
Source organism: Suillus ampliporus (assembly GCA_016584345.1). Taxonomy (NCBI): domain Eukaryota; kingdom Fungi; phylum Basidiomycota; class Agaricomycetes; order Boletales; family Suillaceae; genus Suillus; species Suillus ampliporus. Next base: position 58,849 of record JABCPV010000046.1, on the reverse strand, counting down.
AAATATGTAGGTACATTGCAAGGCACAAATAGCACTGTACTCACGGTCATGGAATGAGCATCAGGACCGTCTGACTTCCACTTGAGATTAAGAGCATCAGATGCAACGGCGATGCTAGACGCAGAACATAAGAATTTCTCTCGTGAGTCAAAGGCTGCTTACAATTTGAGATCCGAAAGGTATGCCAAAATGCACTGATGACGTGGATTAGCCAAGGATTAGCTAGCCATGGGCAAAATACTACCTTCTGGTAAGGCGTTCCATAATTTGACGCTTGACCAGTTCGGGCTTGCATCCAACACATGGCTGTGAGCGTACCATGTTCATCGGAAGCCATACCAGCCCTTTTAATCGAAATGGGACCATTCTCCCTTTCCTGAAGGGAAGGTGAGCTTCATTGTGGACCTGCGTGGTTAGAGAGACATCACCTGCGCATAGGACAAGTATATCTTCCGAACTGAGGGAGGAAGGTCATCCCTCGTAGCTTGGCGTCTGAAAAGCACCTCCTCAAGCTCGCACTCCTCAATTGGGGGCACTTTGGGCATGGGCCACTGGTGTGTAGGCTGCCACGGTTCCGGCTTGTGGAAGGAGCACATCAGTTGAAATATTATTTTTCCATTCTGGAGTGCTTTGACGCTGCGGGTAGTATATGACCGTCCCTCCCGCAGTCGTTCGACGAAATATATGATAGGAATAGCGGGAGATGCGCTCAAAAGAAAGTAACACTGGATACAAGTGAGTATGATTGCTCGAGAAGTCGCGTACGCAGCTCACATGCAAAGACTAGTGGGTAACGGTTCCATTAATATTTCAGCACCGGATAAGGAGAGATACGCTCTTACATGCAGCCCGAACACAGGATCGACACAGTTGGTGGCAGCGACTATTGCTTGTGAGATGACCTGCCCTCCGAAAACGCCTCGACCATATACGGGTTTGTATAAAGACTTTGACCGAAAGAGCTCTACTTCTATCTGCTCAAGCTCCAAAGATGTTGAGATGTTGGAGCTTTCGGCTTGGTTTGTGCTGTCCATAGCAAATGCCGGGGGCTGCAGGTGGCCAGGTCAGCTTTTACGCGTGGCTTGAGAGGAAAGGTCTAATCACAACTACTGCAGCCATCGACGACGAGCGCTTGAAATAGAATTGAGCAGACGGTCCGACGAGCTGGGCATCTGGGTAATTGCCGGTACTTAAGTGGTACTGATTCAGATAGCCGGACAATAGCCGGTGGAAAATCAAACTACCTCCCATGTCCGCAGTCGAGTCATGGAGGTATTTTTGGTGGGCCTAAGCTGTAACAGGCTGTAACTAGCGTAGATGACCAAATACAGCTCATCTTATCTCTGCAATATGGCGGAAGACTGGTAAAAGACGAGTAAAAGATGCATGTTTGTGTCAATGCAGTATTGGTTAGATCAATACATAGTTGTCATCCTTAGTTGTATATATCATATGGTTAAACATTGCAAGACATCTAAGTCCTGTGCCAAGATCCCGTCACGCACTGACAGTTATTATTCGCAACACGCTTGAAAATATCAAAAGACCTCGACGTCAATGGTGAATCCACATTCATGGCAAACTTGCCGACCCATGCCATCCCCGAGGTCTCCTGTTATTCCGAAGACATGTTTGTGCTCCTGGTCTTTCCGTCTTTGCCACACACCTTCTCTAGTTCTTCTGCGCAAGTCCCGAAGCCCCTCTTCGAACTTCTTGTTCTTCTTTTTCTTCTTCTCTTCCGTTCGACGCTTCCATTCAGCATCTAGAGCCTCTGGCGATCCCCACTTCTTCCACGCAAAATCCTCGACTTGACACCGCAAGAAGAGCATCATATTCGCAAACGTTGATTTATGAGGATTGGCCTTGAGTAAATGGGGTAGCAGCTCTCGATCCCGAAGCTCGGCTGGACATATCAGTATGTGCACTGCGACCAAGTCGACAACTCACGATCAGTTAAGAGGTAATCCTGATCGCCTGTTAGCAAGGACGAAGATCTAGGAGAGGCAAAGACTTACTTCTTTGCATTCAGTCTTTGTCAATAAACCGTACTTTTCTGGGTATTCATCCTTGCATTTGTTACACACAAGGCATCCAAAGATCTTCTTGAACGTGTAATCAATGTCGACAGACTGGCATTCTTTGCACTTCGGATTCAGGTTCGGATCCAAGTACATTGCTGTGATATTACTAGCATCAAGACCTCCGGAGAGAGGAAGATGTACGGCTTACGCGGTTCCAAGTTTTGCCTGGCTCGTTGCCTTTCTCGTTCCCGTTCCTTTATCCTTGAGTCTTCGTCAACCTCCCTCCCATCCTCAACCAAAAATCCACCTTTCGAGTTGACCATTTTAGACAGGTCATAGTCAAAGTACTTGCCGAGGCGTGAATCGCGCTTCAGTGGCTTAGGAGCTGTCGGTGAAGCGGACAAAGCTGGGACCACTTCGAGAGGGCGTTTCTGGTTCGTATTTGGCGTAGATGACGAGCCTGCCTCTTGTTCGCGCTGTCTCTGCCTTGCTTTTGCTACGGTAGAACAGCGTTAGCTGAAACATGGATTGAAACACGGGCACCCTCGCGTGACATCACTGGCATGTACCTTTGAGGCGGTTTAGTTCGATGCGCTTGATTTGCTCAGGTGTCAGAAGCGACTTCTCGGCAGTTGAAGGAGTATTCTGTCCGTTCATCATTCCTCGAGTAATAGCTCTAAAGCCCAAGGGTCCAAGATGTTGTGTCCTTGCATGTGACAAAGACCATCGTACGGATTAGGAAGTCGGAGTATTTTGCCACACGCGAATGGCTGGACTGAACTGGCATACGTCGCACGCATTGTCTGCAATCTCTTTCCCAGTGTTCGATTAATATATCGGTAGCGTAAGGACAGCAACGACAGCATGCAGAATATGAAATAGTCAGACGAGACAAGTCATCAAGTTTCTACACTTGTTCCCTTAGCGTCGTCAACAACTACTGTACCATTCGTCTTTGGCGACTGATCACCCGAGAGATGAGCAGTCGTGCCATTAACAACTGCGGCTGGTTCGATAGGGGTAGGTCCGCTTTCCGTAGTTGTCGGAGTATCGACCTCCATAGGCAAATGCCCGCTCAACACGGGGCGAACCATCGTGGTGTGTCCGCTGGGACCAGCGCCGTGGGTCGAGCCTGCGGCACCCGAACTCAAGATGCCCACATTGATACCAAACCTCCTTCCCCCAGCAATTTCCGCCTCACTCGAGCGGCTTCTGGGTTCGCTGTCACGATCCCGATGCTGAGCATGGTCTCTACGACCTCCTTCTCCCTCATCATCAGAGTCAGACAGTTCTCCATCCGCTTGAATACGAGAGTCCAATAGTCGCCGGTGTCTCCTGGCATCAGGAGTAATCAAGTCTTCATCCTGATGAGGGTCGTCCATGTCTTCATCTATCGGCATTTTTGGGACATCTGATAAATTGATGAACGTTCCCATATGTTCCGTATGTTATCGAAATGCATACCTGACATCTGAATACTGGGAGGCCCTCCCAAATGTCGGAGGTTGTCGAGTACGATATTCTTCACACGTTCCAAGTACTCCGGCGTGTTCATGTCTTCTGTATTTGACGACCTCACGTCCAATTCGTAGTCCGGTCCAAAGTACTCGTAGTATTCATTCACGGGTATTTCTAGACCATGTCAGTGCGAGGCGAGAGAACCATATTGAATACCAACCTGGTGCCAGTTCAACGCCAGCTGCGAGACCTGTCTCATAAGCCCATGCTCGACTGACGTTGCGCATCGTGTACCCCCCGCCTCCAAGCAGTAGCAGAGGCTTGTTGAAGGACTTCACAAATTTGACACAGTTAGCATGTCCTAAATGAAAGTTCAGATAAGTCATGGGCGACATCTTCGGTCATACCTCGCATAGACAAGTTCAGACAGCCGAGTTTATCACCCGATAAGGAGTCTGTTCCACATTGAAGGACGATGGCCGACGGGTCATACGATTCCATAACTTGACGTATCACCTGTATCGAAAGCTTGTAGACGCCAGCTGGAAAAGAACACTTCACTCACAGGTTCAAACACCGATTTATAGTTTTCGTCCGAGATTCCATCACGCAATGGAAAGTTCAGCGAGTAATATTTTCCTTTGCCTATTCCTATGTCCTGCTAGGTGTCAATAATATCCTAAGAACAGGGCAAGATCGGGACACATACCCGTAATTCACCAGTTCCTGGAAAATACTCGCCATATTTGTGGAAACTAACTGTCATGACCCGATCTGTAGTGTAGAACGCTTCCTCCACCCCGTCGCCATGATGAACATCGATATCAATGTATAGGACTCTGGTATGATATCTGACGGGTTTCAATCATCAGGACCACGACAAAATTAGACTTCTTCGTTGAAAACCCCTCACCGGAGCAACTCAAGAATGCCCAGCACGATGTCTGTAACATGTCATTAGCGTTTAAATAGCTGTTGCATGATAAATCTGTATAACCATTAACGTAACAAAAGCCGCTTGCTTCATTTTTCTTCGAGTGATGAAGGCCGCCGGCCCAGTTTACAGCTATATCACACTTGTCTCGACTGAGACGGGCAGCACCCTCTGCAGGACGCGTAAGCATGAAATTATAATACGCCGTGAAATAGCAATACCCATGGAGCCCCCTGCTGAGATAGAACAGTAGTCGAACAGGCCATCGAAAACGGGACAGTCGTCACCAACGTTGTCTGCGAAAGAAAGCCAGCAGAGTTAGTAGGCGACGCGAGAAGATACAAGGCGATTTCACTTGCATTTGTGCTGTTCTTTTATGTACGAATTCATATTGCTGGGGGTGATGCGACTGAGGAAGTCAACATACTCGTCAGAGTGAAACTGTGTCATTTCGCGTTTTGTCGCAGGCTTAGCACGCTGCAGAAAAGGAGAATTTGGGTCAAGGGCAACGTCTATGCATTTGCAGATGTACTCACGAATATCTCCATTTTCTTGTACAAGCCATAGTTCATGACCAAGGAATGACACATCCGTATACGAGTTGGTTTCATCCTGTTCAGGGCAGATAATCATGTCAAACCCCTCAGTCTGACAGAGAGTCATGACTCACGGATGTCCCAGGACCATAGTGGAAACCTCCGATGTCCGAGTCGAAGAAGTAACACTGACGAGAAAGTAAGTATGTTATAATAGAGGGATCTCCGACCGCAAATAAACCGACGCACTACTCTCTTCTTCTGACTTTCACCATCAACGGGGATCATGTTTTCCGACATATCTATGGAATGGGTGGGGTAGTGAACCACTGTCAGTATTTATCCGCCGAACCTTTAGTGCCACTGGGCTAGCGATAACTTTTGAGTTGAGGCTCCTTGTGCGCACGTGATTCAGCGACGGTTTTGGATTCAACAGAAAGTACGCTGCTGCGGCACGCGATATGACAGTACTACATATTACTAGTAGTAAGGTATACTACACGACACGCTCAAACATTAGATCTTTGCCTTTCCCAGCAGAGCTTCACTACCCTTATAGGCAAGAGTGGATGGAGCGAAACCAAAATCATCTTGAAGTTTGATGCCCTGCGCAAGGGTTTAATGAACCGCCCATTCGCAGATGAAAACTCACTGACAAGCTCTCCAGCTATGACCCGGACCTGCAAATTAAGTATGTGAACACCTCGTTTGCGTCATGAAATACTTGGACGGACCATGGACCAGTGATGAACTGCATGTAATCCTGCAAACCAGAGCTGGATGAAAACTGGGTGAGAAGATCATCCATCGCCGTTCTCAAGTCTCACCTCTCGGCCAAATGTTGTCTCAAAGGTTTGCATGAAAGGCGTCACAGCGTTCAAGGTTAGTGGGAGATCGAAGTTTGTGATGGGTACTACTTCTTCAACGCGTGAGATAGCTTGCTTGAAGGCCTCTCGAGCATCTGAGAGACTGGTTTCCATAGGTGTGTTGCGGCTGCGGGCGTCATATGAAAAGATATGTGGGGCGGGCCCTGACACGCAATCGATAAGGAGAATGAAGTGATCTCGCGCGTGCCGCAAATGTTTTCCTGCGGGGAGTCTCTCAGTAACAAACTCGAGTTCTTAGTGATCATATGAAGTTAGTATCACCAATAGTTGACCCTGGAAGGAATTTGGACTGAACAATAAGTTGCTCATCGGAAGTCAGGACATTCTCCACAAGATCAAGGGCCTGTTGCAGAACAGTGGTTGACACAAATTGGAGCTGGGTGAGAGGGCAGGGGCTAGCAATGTCACTACTGTTGGGATGCGACTCGGATTGGTGTTCATCAACCATGGTGAAAATTGACGTGAGGGAACTCGTCAGAAAGGTGGTCCACTACATACTGTACAAACATTTTTATCTCTATCACATTCACAACGAGGCTGGCCTCGAGGACGGCTCATCGTTGAGACTATGAAACATCGAGGTTGGAATAGAAATAGTAGTACTGTAACTACTTAGTACGTACTAGTGAGTATGTTCCTTTAGCCTAATTTCGGACAACCCACGGTACAAAGATAGGTTGTCCGAACTCAAGGCAAGGTTCTTTCTGCCGGAGCTACTCCATCCTACGAAAGGGCAGGTCAGAGACAGGAAGATCCTTGTGATAAAATTCCACCGTCATCGTCACTCCGGCTGAAGAACACCCACATGTATTTGCTCCGCTTTTTATCTCCACTCTAGTTATACTTCCGCCGATATATATAAGCAATTGACGCCCCGGCCGATGTTTCCGAAACTGAGGACTATATATATATCACAAGCTTAAGACAATCACACCTCTCTTCCTCTTAATATTAATGCTTGCCTCCTTCAGAACAGCCGGCTCGTTGGCTCGGGTAAGTAACATTTCATTCAAGATGTTTTGTGTCTGATTGGTGTCACAGCAAGCAGCATCCGCCGGTCAAAGGCGTTTCCTCTCTATTCACGAATACCAGTCCGTGAATATGCTTAACTCGGTGAGAGTGCTCGGAATTCGTGACCGTTTTCATAGTGACAACTATCACTTGGATTTCTAGTATGGTATACCGACACCAAAGAGCATCGTTGCAAAGTCTCCCGAAGAGGCCTACAACATTGCCCAGAATTTTGGTGAGCTCTCGAAGTCTTTGTCATCCGGGCGTGTATTCGTCTCGCTAAGGTCCGGATGTTTAGGCGCAGACAAACTTGTGATCAAGGCACAAGTGCTGGCCGGTGGCCGGGGCAAAGGAAAGTTCGACAATGGTTTCCAGGGAGGTGTCCATACCGTCGACAAGTAGGTGCCAGCTTCCAGAGAAGCCCCCACTAATATCTCATCTGGTTCAAAGCCCACAGCAAGCCAGGGATTATGCTGGCAAGATGATTGGTTCGAAACTGATCACGAAGCAGACCGGTGCTGGTGGTAGAATCTGCAACGCCGTTCGTAAGGTCTTCATGTACAGTTTCCCATGTCTGACTGGATGACAGGTTATGCTTGCTGAGCGTCGTGATCCCTCCCACGAATACTATGTTGCTGTGCTTAACGACCGTGTTACCCAGGGCGTTGTTCTTGTCGCGTCCAACCAGGGAGGCATGAACATCGAGGAAGTTGCCGCGACCAATCCCGGCGCCATCATTACAACTCCCGTTGACTTCGAGAAGGGCTTGAGCAAGTCCACAGCCCTTGAACTTGCCAAAACTCTTGGGATCAAGGAAGGTGCGCAGGAGGAAGCGGCAAACATTTTTGTCAATCTGTGCAAGATATTCAAGGACAAGGATGCCACTCAAATCGAAATCAACCCTATGTCAGAGACCGTCGACGGCCGCGTACTTTGGTGAGCAGAAATACCACGTCCCACGTCGTCCCTCTCAATGTGTATCAGCATGGACGCTAAATTTGGCTTTGACGACTATGCCGAGTTCCGTCATAAGGATGTCTTCGCGCTCCGCGATACTACTCAGGAAGAGCCATCAGAGGTTGAAGCTCAGAAGGCCGGTCTGAACTTCATTAAGCTCGATGGCAGCGTTGGTTGTTTAGTCAACGGTGCGGGATTGGCCATGGCAACCATGGACGTACTGTCTCTACATGGTGGCAACCCTGCCAACTTCTTGGATTGCGGAGGGTACGTAGGACGTCACGCTGCTGGGGTCTGTGCCTGATACCTATCCGTCAGAGGTGCCACCCCCGAGATGGTCAAAAAAGCCTTTGAGATTCTTCTCTCTGACCCTAAGGTCAAGAGTATCTTTATTAACATCTTCGGTGGTATCATGCGATGTGATTACATCGCAGAGGGTGTCATCAGGGCAACCAAGGAGCTCAGTGTCACCCTTCCAATTGTCGTCAGATTGAAGGGAACAATGGAAGCAGAAGCGAAGGCGTAGGTTTTCTTTCTGGACCATTGGCGCCAGTCTGATTTTTAATCCTATAGGATGATCAAGGAGTCTGGACTGAAGATAGTCGCATTGGACAGCCTTGACGAAGCTGCCCAGGCCGCTGTGGAGCTGGCAGTTTAGAGGCCCGTGACATTTTAATATATACCTTGTGCACTTATCAGTTAATGTAATCGGCTTCCAGTTTTGTATGGATTCACCTGGTCGTGTCAGGATACAAGGTCCACCATTGCCACAAGGGGACGCCAGCCTGATACGAGAGCATTTAGTCAAGTATGTTCAGGTCAACACTCATTCCGCAACAAATGACCGGAACGAGTGCTAGTGATGGAAAAAGTTCGGTCCTGAACCGCGCTTTGGTCCAACGTTCGACGGCCAAGGAGAACCGCACCGAGGGTTCGGTTCTCCGTTCGATGCTCCTTGAACCGTGTTGAACGTGTTCGAACGCCGAACGTCACCCTACAAAACGCATGCGGCGTGGTATGTAAAATCTGGTGGCGGTAGCACTACTTCCACCTACATGTGAAGACACTTAACAGCACACCCTAGGCTCCTCGACGGCAATTTTGCGTCGAATTGCGAACACGGATGCCAGGGCTTCGACGTATGCATGATATGCTATCTTTGTGGTCCCATTTCCCCATGAATGAGACCCACCATCCAATTTCCATGTCCCGCCTTATTCGAAGGCACGACTATCTTCCTTCTTCTATATGTCTGGCTAGGGGAGACTATGTTTCGCCCCTTTGGACATGTCGACACCAACACATCCATGCCTGCAGTCATGTGCGGCAAGGAAGCAGACAGTCGATGTAATGTATACTATAATAACACTTCCAGCTTTTGTCTATTAATCTTGATTTAACAGAAGAAACTGCTACTGTCAACTTGTGCGGGTGTGAGCGTCTCCATCTTTTCCTCGTTGCTCATTTGCTGCAGCCTCTGCAGCCTCACCTCATCTCATATGTCCTCTGCTTTCTTGCCTCCTCCGGCGGATGGCAGACTGACAGGATGGAACCAACCCGTGTCCTAACCTGCCCACTGTTCTCTATTTCTGCTGTGGCCGGTCAGCGGTAAGCAGAACACTACTGAGTCCGAGCATTGACTGGGTCTGTCCTCGGACTTAGTCTCACTCAAATTTCACATCATAAGTAGTGACCAGACACAGGCAACCTTACTCGGAAGCCAATATCCTCCATTCCAGCTCATTGGCACTGTGGATCTAAGACACTTGCATTCCACACGACTCTGATAGGTGCCGGCAGAGAGGAATATCAAGTGATAACATACCTTACGCCATATATACCGAACAGCAGCAACATTTGCACGCGAATAAGTAAAGAATCGTAATGCGTGTTCGGTTCAGCAAATCTCTTTCACAACCACTATCAGACGATATGCATACCGGTATATACAAGCTGAAAAGTGCTGCACGCCCAGCGCGATATCTCAGCCTCGTCGACGGCAAAATCGTTGGACACTCCCAAGAATCCGGCGTCATGAATGAGGTACGATCGATTCTCGAGACTAACGCTCACGGCTTGCTCGAACCTTCTTGTTGAACGTATTCCTGCAGTAGCTTGTAACGTTCGACGAGATGAACTGGGGAACATCCTAACCGGTCCGCAACGGAGTAGTATACCCCGAATACATTTACTTCCGACTCCGAGGTAAGTTGTTCTATCCGGAATTATGAGTTGATCTAGCCCATTCCAGAGTCGGTCCATTAATGTCGTGACATGCATCGCTGTTTTTCCGACGCGTTCGAGCACGTCCAGTTCAACGTTCAGGAAAGTTGCTGACGACAGCGAGGTCCGCTTCAGCATTCGCAGATTTCGCTGGTGAACCAGACTGCACTCGACTTTTCCATTACTAGACCGTGCCGAACGACGCGCCACTCGCACATTGGATTCGATTAAGGGCTCCAGAATTCCATAGGCAAAATCGCTCCGCATTTCGAAGATGATCGAAGACCACCAGTAATCCTTGGCAGTCTGCGGTGCACACCACCCGAAGAAGGTCGCAGACAAAAGATCGCGGACAGCTGGATGTTATAGAGATCCCATTCGCTCGAGCGAAGAAGTATAGCTGCCGAAAAATAAACCGTCCAGTCACATCGCGGGTCGGGTGTGCAAGCACAACCGGCGGCGAATGTCCAAAAACGAACTCAAGGAACCGAAGAAGTGACGGGGAAGAAGGATAAGAACGAGAAGATCTGGACTAGTGCCGCGAGTTAGGGGGAGGGGAGATAAGCTCATCAAGGCACGACCAAACACAGAACAAATAATTACCCTTTTGGGAATGAGGCTTCAAAACTGAGACCGGGATCACAAACGTTGCAACCATCTCTTCCTCAATGCTTGCCTCCCTCAGAACAGCGGGCTCGTTGGCTCGAGTAAGTAACGTTTCATCCAAGATGTTTTGCATCTGATTGGTGTCACAGCAAGCAGCATCTGCCGGTCAAAGGCGTTTCCTCTCTATTCACGAATACCAGTCTGTGAATCTGCTTAACTCGGTGAGATTGCTCGGAATTCGTGACCGTTTTCATAGAGTGACAACTATCATTTTGATCCTTAGTATGGTATACCGACACCAAAGAGCATCGTTGCAAAGTCTCCCGAAGAGGCCTACAACATTGCCCAGAATTTTGGTGAGCTTTGGAAAATCTTCGTCATGACGTGTATTCGTCTCGCTAAGGCTCGGATGTTTAGGCACAGACAAACTTGTGATCAAGGCACAAGTGCTTGCCGGTGGCCGGGGCAAAGGAAAGTTCGACAATGGTTTCCAGGGAGGTGTCCATACCATTGACAAGTAGGTGCCAGCTTCCAGAGAAGCCCCCACTAATATCTCATCTGGTTCAAAGCCCACAGCAAGCCAGGGATTATGCTGGCAAGATGATTGGTTCGAAACTGATCACGAAGCAGACCGGTGCTGGTGGTAGAATCTGCAACGCCGTTCGTAAGGTCTTCATGTAGCAGTTTCCCATGTCTGACTGGATGACAGGTTATGCTTGCTGAGCGTCGTGATCCCTCCCACGAATACTATGTTGCTGTGCTTAACGACCGTGTTACCCAGGGCGTTGTTCTTGTCGCGTCCAACCAGGGAGGCATGAACATCGAGGAGGTTGCGGCGACTAATCCTGGCGCCATCATTACGACTCCCGTCGACTTCGAGAAGGGTCTGAGCAAGTCCACGGCCCTTGAACTTGCCAAAACTCTTGGGATCAAGGAGGGTGGACAGGAGGAAGCGGCAAACATTTTCGTCAATCTGTGCAAGATATTCAAGGACAAGGACGCCACTCAAATTGAAATCAACCCTATGTCAGAGACCGTCGACGGCCATGTACTTTGGTAAGCAGAAATCTCACATCCCACGTCGTCCCTCTCAATGTACATCAGTATGGACGCTAAATTCGGCTTTGACGACAATGCCGAGTTCCGCCACAAGGATATCTTCGCGCTCCGCGATCTTACTCAGGAGGAGCCATCAGAAATTGAAGCTCAGAAGGCCGGTCTGAACTTCATTAAGCTCGATGGCAACATCGGTTGTTTAGTCAATGGGGCGGGATTGGCCATGGCAACCATGGACCTTCTGGCTCTACATGGCGGCAATCCTGCCAACTTCTTGGATGTCGGGGGGTATGTACAACGTTATAATGCTAGATTCTGTGCCTGATACTTATCCTTCAGAGGTGCCAACCCCGAGGCGGTCAAAAAAGCCTTCGAGATTCTTCTCTCTGACCCTAAGGTCAAGAGTATTTTCATCAACATCTTCGGTGGTATCATGCGATGTGATTACATCGCAGAGGGTGTCATCAGGGCAACCAAGGAGCTTAGTATCAATATTCCATTAATCGTCAGATTGAAGGGAAATATGGAAGCGGAAGCGAAGGCGTAGGTTTTCCTCTTCGATCATTGGCGCCAGTCTGACTTTTAAATCATATAGGATGATCAAGGAGTCTGGCCTGAAGATAATCCCATTCGACAGTCTTGACGAAGCTGCTGAGACTGCTGTGCGGCTGGCAGTTTAAAGGCTGTATCGAGGCTTTAACATATATACCTTGTGCATAAGTTAATGTGATCGGCTTCGGATTTCATCCTTGAGCATTGCTAGCAGCGATGTGCATTGAGAGGATAGAAAAATAACGAACAACATATAATAACATGTCAGAGAAACATCGATATATCGTCAAGTAGCAGGAGACCTATCACCATGATGGTCGTCCGTATGGTAGAGGTTGTGCAGGACTATACACAGTAGCGTGCGAAGGCTGAGGAGCAGGGTGTGACTGCTGCTGCATCGGCGACATCCCAGGCATACCATCAGGACGGCCTTGTCCACGACCAGCAGCAACAGCCATATAGGGTTGAGGGCCATGAGTCATCATAGGAAGTGCGTGCATCATCACAGGACTCCCAGCATACATTGAATGATTTCCATGTGAAGGAGTCGCTGGGTGCAACACAGGACTCATCACCGGCATATTGCGAGGACGGGGTTGAGCAGCTCCGTTTACCTGTGGTGACTGCCCGCCGTGTGGCATAGGCGGAGGCCCATACATCGATGGAACCCCATTTGGTGAAGGGTATGCCATCAGCTGTGTAGGGTATGGCGAAGCTACCTGCCTCACTGCACCAGAGTGGCTTTGGGATTGCTGGAGAGGCACCCATATCGGCTGGCCACCACCGAACATGGGTGAATGCCCATTAACAGGTACACGCGGAACGGGACTGGCAGGTGGATACACGAGTGTGGGACTAGGTGAGTGGGCCATCATCGGCGAGTAGGGATATGGCGGCCGGATGCCCATGCTTGGTGGGTGAACAGGACCATACGTGTAATTTGAAGGACGGCTGATGGGTCCGGTCGCAGATGAAGACGGCAACGTACTATTGCTCCTCGTGGCGGTATTCGATGACGTGGGTACCTGCTGGAATGCGCGAGTAACGTCATGAAGCGACATCTTGGACGGAACGTTTGCTGCTGAGGTAGGAGGGGGAGTCTCTCCATCTTCAGATTTGACATCTTGCAATGTGAACGGTAGAGCAGTGAGATCATCCGCAATACCCTCGAGGGAGTTTACTGCATGCGCTGGAGCCTTGTCAGAGGGCTGCGACCATACAGCTTTTAGATGCTCGGGATCTGGTGCTCTCGCCGGAGATTCCTTTGCAGACGAGAAGCTCAAAGGTGATTTCGTCCATGGAGTGCTGTACGAGGCAGAGCCCGGGGTGATGAGGTTTCTGTCAACCTGTATATCCATGAGCCACGAAAGAAAAGTACAAGGAAAACACCAACCGATTCATCTGAACTCTTGGAATCCAGCTGCGTCGAAACAACAAGCCTCGGGGAGCTCGCATCTTTTCCAAGGCCATTCACAAAGCGACTGATTGGTACCACCTCCATGGTAGGGAGACTTTTGTCAGGTGAGTCTACAGCCGAAGAGAACAGAGCGCTTGGTGGATCGCTTTGTGGAGACGATGGTAATTCATCCAGTTCGCTGAAGACGGTGAAGGTCACTGTGTTCTTCAACTCTTGACCAGCTGCTTCGGACGGTGGCGGGCGATAGAATGCAACCACAGAACCCACTGGCATCTTTGGTTGTGCTCTAGGACGTTGCGTAACGGCTTCTGCTTTGGTGGCACATGGCAGCACGCTTTGAGCAGTGGGGGCGACTTCTGGTGGGTCAGGAGGAGGCGAGCAACTGATCGTGTCCAGAGCACTTGCGTTGATGGCATCTGGGCTGGCTTCCGGAATAGGTGGACAGACAGCAACCTTTCTCCAGGACGGAAGATCATCAACCTTCGACCGCCCAAACGATGAACCTGATCTTGTTGATCCAGAAGGAAGATTGACCTTGGGCCCTAACGCATTTGCGAAAGAAGATGAATGGTAGTGCCGTGCATGCGGAAGGAGCACGCGAAACCTGGGTTTACTCTTGGGGAACGGACGCTGGAAGAGTACATCATTCAAAGAGAAGTCTTTCCTGTTCATGCCTTCAACTGGCGGATCCCATGACATTATATCCCATCGGAACTGCCAACGCGCGTTCTTCATAACATGAGTTTGTCGTTTAGGAAGAGGTTCCAAAGGACACGATTGGCTGGGAAGGCGGACCACAAAGGTTAGTTGAGGCGAACGCGGTGGTTCGCAGCCGGTGACATCGAAGACTTCGTGTTCTTCCCCAAATTCGACGCGACGCGGTCTTAATGCAGGAGGCAGCCATTTAGGCCCACCCGAATAACCTCGACTATTAGCACTAGCATTGCCTTGAGATTGGGTGACAGTGACATCTGGCTCTGGCAATGGATCTGCAGTCTCCTTGCTGATTTGTTTTGCAGATTCCGTCGCTTGCATGTTATCCAAAGCTCCCTTGATGCGAGACATCACATCGTCGAGAGCAGACATCGGCGCCTCGCGGAAAGGCTGTCGAGTTATGCGTTGTGGAGATGTGGGCAACGTTGTTTGGTTTGTCGAAGGTGCAGTTGAGCCATCTACAACAGAAGAACACTTCGAATGCGGTATATGTGCCACTGCCTCGCGTAACGATTCCGGACTCGCGACGATCACCGGGACATCCTGCAACGGTTTGTCCGCGGTCTCCTTTGCAACTTCTTGGTTCGTCAATGAGGATGGAGCTAAAACCTCGCGGACAAGCTGAAGAGGGGGTTTGCGGCGCCAAGCACTTGGAGATTTCGGGCGAGGAGGAAGTGTCTGAGGTTGCGAATCTTCAAAGAAGTCACTTGCGACCGGCCGAGGCGGGTGGGACGATCTGTCAGTGCTTTTGCGTTGTGCCTCAGGTTCCGGGGCCGCCGGGGCACCAACTAATTTACCCAGATCAGAAAAGTCCACCACCTCGAGATCCTCATCTGCAGAGACGGAGATAAACTCTTCTACTCCCTGGAGCAGCGGCGCAGGCACACGTGGCTGTACAGATGTCTCTTGAAGCGCTGGCGGTGACGATGGAGGTGGAGCCTTGCTTCTCCAGGAATCTGTTTTTGAAGAATCGTGCGGTTGCTCAACACCAGAGGGCACAATCGACCTCGGAATCAGCGGCGGTCTGCCAGATGCTCTCAAAGATGGTGGTCGCACTACCGGCCTGAGAGATTGTGGACGTTGCGCCGTGGCATCGAGCTGCTGCGTTTGCTGGGAAGGAGATTTAGCTGCTTCAACAACCTCCTGGATCAGTTTCACGGCTTCCGCATCCTATAGATGAAGTGAGCTATGTGGGTGTCAAGCATATCACAAAGTCTCACCTGAGCATTCTTCTTGTCCTCGTCTGCCTTGAATTTCTCCTCCAATGCAGCTGCCTTCTGTCGAGCACGTTCTTTCTCTTTCTCCCGCTCCTCTTCTTCCACCTGTCGTCGTTGCTTTGCACGCTCAGCCGAGATATGCATAGCAGTCTTGTGAACATCTTCGATGCTCAGCGCAGGAGCCGCAAATGGGGCAGGATTTTCCGACGTAACAGAGACGGTAGACAATAAGGGTGATTGAGCAATCACGCTACCCCCTTGAGTTGTTGAAGTGGTGGGCGACTCGAAATGTTGTTGAGAAGCGGACTGAGGTTGATGGGGATCTCTCGAGAAAAGCCTTCCAGGCGGACCAGTCGAAATATGTGGTGGAAGCTGGCGAATGGTATCACGCTTCAACGACGACGGCAATGGTGGAGGGCCCATGTTCGACAAGCGACGACCTCTGCTATCAAGCCCAATTTCGCGTCCCCCAGCAGGAGAAACGGACGGAAGCCCGTCCCAAGCTGGCGGCCCATTCATTGAGGGAGAGGGCAACCCATCCCGATCACGAGTCCTACCGTAAGGTGCATGTGGACCGGGACCATTTCTCATTGGGCGCGGAGGTAGTGAGCGATCATAACCACCACCAGGTTTTTGGAGCAATTGCACTGGCTGCACAGGCGACCGCAAAGGTCCGCTACGCGTGTCCATTGGAGGTGGAACATGCTCCATATGAGAGCCTCTCCTGGAGGCTGAACCCCCAGGAAAATTACGGGTGTTTGGGTGAGAACTGTATGGCTCGAGTCTGTTTGAACGTTCATTGAAGAGAACCCTCGAACCTTCCGAAGGCGAGAAGCTAGGATGCGAAGACGCCGGGGACATTGACGGATGTCGAGGAGCACGGGGTAGATCCTTGTGCACAAAGGATGGAGAGGGCCTTGATCGTGGCCACCTCCGGTCAAAGTCGTCTGCAAAACGATCTTCTTTGCTAACTTGGGCTTTGCCATCGTCGACAGCCGCTGGGTGGAGTTCAAGAGTATCTGTAGCTGGGCCGGGTGACGGTGCATTTTGCGCACCGGCTTCAGCTGGCGATATCTTGTACTGTCTTCCGTCGCCAAATTCAATGACTCCGTCCAGAAAATGATCGTCATCTTCTTCCATCTGTAAAATGTCAGAAAATGTATGGGAATAGTGAAGTAAAGCGGACCTCGTCCCAGTGGTGGGTGTTCGGATCAAGGTGAACACCTCGGAATGCATCAGCCTCTTCCAGTGTTACAGTTTTTGAATGAGGAGCATCAGAGGGCTTCTGGGGTTCAGAGACATTGGGTGAAGGTCGGCCTAAAAAAGGCAGATCAATTGGCGAATTGTACCAGCGAAATTTATGACGTACCTTGGGCAACCTCGGCAGCAGTAGGAAAGTCTGAAGGACCTGCACTGTCCGGGAACAGGACTGGTGCGACAACTTTCGGATGTCCCCAAGCGGGCTTGGACGCAGCGTCCTTCTTTGCCGTGGCGGACGAAGTCGATGCGATAGCTCGTGGTTGTGGCTGAATGACTTTACCAGCGACGGGGAGCTGCGGGGCAGCTGGAACGGTAACCGGTGCTGGTGCAGTGCCAGAAGCAGGCGGAAGGGGGTGCGGAGGGGGTGCATTGGATGACGTAGACGGTGTTGAAGAGACTGGAGGTGTTGCGGATGATGGACGCGACCAACCCGAACCAGTTGTGGCGGATAAGACAGGCGCTGCTGTTAGTTTAGTTGTCACGAGTCGCGAATGGGAGCTTGTTGGTGGAGCGACGGGTCGGACAGCTACAAAACGTTAAATTAGCTTTATTATGATAAAAATACAGCATTGAACGTACGAGCGGGACTGCCAGACTTGACGACTGGTACGTGACTTGATGAGGTTGTAGCAGACCCTGAGGAAGACGAGTTCTTCTGTAAGAACTTCTTGTTGATATTTGAAGCAGTAAATTTCTTGGGATGGGGGGCAGCAAGGGATGAATCTGAAGCAGGAGGCGCCAGAGGAGTTGGAGAGGATGTAGATGAGATCAAGGGAGGTGTCTTGACTTGAACTACAGATGGTTCTCCTCTCACATTAACAAGTTCTTCTCCTGCATGATTTTCAGTTAGCCCCGTGTCTGAGTTGTCGATATTGGCCATATACGCGTCCCAAGACGCCCGATAGACAGTTTTCCGTGTTGTGGCAAGAGCCGAGAAGGAAATCAATGCAAAAATAAACGACAAGCGTTATTTGACACGACTATACAAACCAGCGTTGTCGCAAGCGGGAAGGCGGTGCAACGTTGGGCGGAAGTAACCTAATACAGTAAGTAATACAGCTAAGCTACTACATGCTCGCAAGATCAGCCTCCTTTTTATTCAGTCGGTCAACTTCTGCATCAAGTGCAACATTCGCCATCTCAATCTGTAGGATACTCGATATCAACTCTGTCCATCTTTTCTCCAACGAGGTCAACTGGTTTCCGATTCGAGTCTAGAAGCAAAGTATGAATACACTGCTTTGCTGATCACCACAAAACATACCTGAGAGTTCTTGCGTTCTCGGTTAATGTCTGTCGTACTCTGCTTTAATTCCTCCAGCGCCTGTTCTGCTTGCTTGGCTGTCGCTTCCAACAAGTAATTATGAACTCGCCAAGCATTCGGTCCATATGTCTGCAACAGTGCGAGATTTGTGTGCCTTTGAGAGAATTTTAATAATCTCGTACTCGAGATAGCTGAGAACCTACCGAATACGCTGGTGCTCTAACTGAGCTTGAGCATTATTCAAAGCTTGCTGCCACTCCTCATCTGTGCCTGGGGTGGATGTCGGTGCCGGAAGTTGATATCTTATGGTGTCCAAAGGCTTTAACGGCTGATGAGCTTCCACGCGCGCAAACTCATCAGCAAGCCAAGGTTTGTCCTACACAATACCTTGCATCAAGCCTACGAATCATTCAAAGGCAGCTCCACATACCTTAAAGAGCTCTAATGGAGGAGGAACGCGAGGATGCAGAGTCTGCGGTGGTTTTGGTTCGCGTGCTAGCTCACGTTCGACTTTTTCCTTCAAGATAGGGTTCTGCTCGAGATCATTATCGTAGTATGGTAACGAGTCGAATATTTCTGTTCTATGAGGAGCGTCGTCGATGAGTGAAGCCATGGTCAGTTGACGGCAGCGGCGTCGGCGCATGCATTCGGATCGGAGTGTGAAATTTACCGTTGCTCTACTCGTCTGAACCC
Organism: Suillus ampliporus; assembly: GCA_016584345.1. Classification (NCBI taxonomy): domain Eukaryota; kingdom Fungi; phylum Basidiomycota; class Agaricomycetes; order Boletales; family Suillaceae; genus Suillus; species Suillus ampliporus. The sequence goes on along the minus strand of JABCPV010000046.1, from coordinate 40,043 downwards.
GCTGAAACAGCAGCCAGCAAACATGTCCTTCCGCACGGGTCTGCGGGTCACAAATTTACTTAAAAGCTCGTCTGCGAGACCAGCAAGGACTGTTGGTGTCTCTTTAACGCGTAACATCCAGTCGTCGTCGTCGCAGAGAGGTAGGTCATGCCTGTTCTAATCACCGATATGATAGTCTTGACAACTTCCTAGCCTCCGTGTCCCCATTCACCGAGCCTACCTCGCCAAATCCCACCGCGACCAAGTATGCTGAGACTACAGAGTCGCTACACACATACGGGTCATACCTCATGCAATGTCTACCCAAATTCGTGCAACAGTTCTCCGTGTTAAAGGATGAGCTCACTTTGCACATCTCGCCGTCTGGCGTCGTCCCAGTCTTGACTTTCCTTCGAGATCACTCGCAGTGCCAGTTCAAGAGCGTCGTGGATATCACCGCTGTCGACTTTCCAGAACGAGAGAAACGCTTTGAGGTGGTCTACAACATGTTGAGCATCAAGTATGCGGGAAGGATCCGCGTCAAGACCTATGCTAGCGAAGCCGACCCTGTACCCAGCAGTGTTTCTGTCTTCAGTGGAGCAGACTGGTATGAACGGGAGACGTGGGACATGTTCGGCGTCTTCTTCACTGGTCACCCCGACCTGTAAGTCGCGTTCTAAATGCCTATGGATAGTTGTGATGACCTTTCATTTTTAGGCGTCGCATACTGACAGATTATGGTAAGCTTACTCAAACGCGATAACTCGTGCTTGTCATAGTTTTTTGTTTAGGCTTCGAGGGCCATCCCCTCCGAAAGGACTTCCCGTTGTCGGTGCGTAGCTACCACCACAAACCGCTAATCGAGTCATTGAATACCATTTTAGGGCTACACCGAGGTTCCGCTATGATGAAGAAAGGAAACGCGTCGTCTACGAGCCTTTGCAATTGACGCAAGCATTCCGGTCAGTCAAGTAATCATATTCCAATCTCTGCGGTTTACTAATCACTACTATGCAGCAACTTCGAGTCTCTGTCACCCTGGGAACAAGTAGGGCAAGGGACAGAGCCCATCAGGCCCGCAGAGCTCAAGCCTGTTCCTCCACCTCAACCCGAGCAGCCTCCAAAGAAGTAGATGCTAATACGTTATTGATTGATATACATATACAACATTCCTATCCTCTGAGTGCAATCGTGGTGAGTTGTGGTAAGGTAATACAAGGCCAGGTGAGGCGACAGCATGAGTGGAGAAGCGCATCAAGGGGAAAGATTCAGAAGGCACTTCTTGAGGCGCAGTTGCCTTCTTGCCCCATCCCATCCGTGTGACGATGTAGTCCTGCCCAATCACTTCAATGCCCACCCGGAGAGATTCAGCTACAAGATCTTCCACCCAGTCGTAGTCGTCCCAGATCTGTAACCAACTACCAGGCACAGCCTGTGTTATAGTCGTGTGCACCAACTTATGTCCAGGATCAGACAGATGCAACAGGAATTGGATGTTGGATTGCTCTGGCGCTTCTGTAGAATCCTCGGAAGCGTCGGCGGGCTGTGGAAGGGTGAAGGAGGTGAGGAATGGCTGGATGCGGAGGTACACAGAGGAGTAGGTGACGGGGTTCTGAACAGATGACTCCTTGGGTGGTACTTTGGAATTGGTCTTGATGAATTCATCTAGGTTTGCCTTCGCGAAAACGTCAATCGGCCGTGTGCATGTCTTGGTTTTGAACACTTACCTGCGCGAGCTTGAGAGCAGCGTCGTATCCGTCTACTGAATTGAAATCCCGAGCAGTATTTGCTCCGGATTCCTTGGGCTTTGACTCGTCACCTCGGTTGATAATCAAATCACCACCCTCGACCTGCTCCATGACCTATGTAATGGGACAACATACTCAGCACAATGGAGATACGATTGTGTTAAAGCATACCCTAGCGAGTGACCGATAGACAAGCGATTCAACACCATCATATCCTTTCATGTCGTGACTGAGCCATACTTGAATAACTTCGTGCTCAGATATCGGAGGAGCGACGACATTCAAAATGTCCGTCAACGTAGACAGTCCAACTCTCTTGAAATCTTGTCCTAGAGGACACGAATTAACTTTGAATCAACTTGCCAGGCGCAGACGAACCAAGTTTGTCGAGCTGCGCAGTCTTCGCATACTCGAGGACTCCCTCTCCCAATTTACTGATGTGTTCATTCTTGGGAAGGTTCTTGACCTGCTCGTCTACTACGAACCTAGCTTGTTGATAAGCAGTAGATGCACTGGTCCAAACGCTGCCCCATCCCCAGCTACTTGAAGAACCTGCCGGTGCAGGCTCAGCTTCAGCCTTGGCAGCAGGAGTCGATACACTTGACGATGGTTCTGGCTTTGCTACGAGAGAGGAGGTTGAGGAGGATGGATGAGCACCGACTTTGACTCGCTCAGTGCTCTTCCTGAGTGATGGGGTGCCAGGGCGCGAGATGTGTCGTTCGATGTGGGATGTCGTGGAGCGAGTTGGTTCTGAGCTCTTCTGGGTTATCTCGTCAATGAAAGCGAGAACATCCGCTGGGTCTCCTGCGCTGCCAGTAGTAGGAGCAGGTCCGCGCGTCGTCCCTGGGACTGGATTGAAGGAGTCAAGGTCATCAAGAAATTGAAGGGCCTCTTCCTGCTTTGATTTTGATTTTGAGGCCATCGTTGTGTAAGAGAAGGAAGGACCCCAGACTTGGAACTTTCAGCGGAGTCTGCTATATTACGGCGCTTACATCGAATTCATCAAATCAACTTGTCCACATTCGCTTACAATCCCTTTGTAGTAGTATGGCTCGTAAGAAGAAAGTCGAGCAGGAGGTATATCACGTCGGTGCGATCCACATTTCTTCACCGTTATCACTTATTAACGTGCATTCTGATAGAGGTCATCACCAAAGCTCGCGTCAGTGAAGAAGGCGACTGGGTAAGCACTTAAGTATCATCGCGTTGCAATAACCATCTGATGACCGCACTTCCAGGAATATTATGTCAAAGTGGGTTCCGACCATCGTTTCTTTGCATCCCCTAATGATTCATAGTGGGCAGGCTATGATTCAGATTCAGACACGTCAGATATATTCCCCTTTCATTGATCACAAGCTGATTCTCCAACGCGTTATGCAGTTGGGAGCCCCAACAGAACGTGAAGCAGTGCGACAGGCTACTGAACAGCTTTTGGAAACATGTAGGCACTGATGATGACGACTACTCTGTCGGATACGAGATCACGGCGAGGGACCATTGGATACGTGAGACTTGGTTGACCTGTTGCTTGCGGCTCATCTGACTGTTATAAAGAGCAAGAGAAGGATTTCTTTGCGACACAGTTCTCAGAAGAGACAAAGCGCAAAAATGGCGAAAAGGATACGAAGAAGCGAACTGGCAAGCAGGTGAGTCCGCCCAATCATACTCATTGTATTGTCTTACACATTATGATAGGAGAAAGCGAAGGCTCCAGAGCCACAGAAAGTTGCGACCAATGATGATAGCTCAGAATATTCCGATACCCCTCTTAAGCAGAGTTCTCCGATAGCGAAGACATCCGCCTCGCGAGGTAAAAAGCGTGCCAAAGCACTCGTTAGTTCAGATGTGTGTCATCATTTGTCTATTATGTTGCTGCGAAGCTCAGACGATACTAGTCGGACTCCGATTCATCGGAAGGTCGTCCATTGAAACAGCAGCGGAAACAGACTAGCTCTAGCTTGAAGTCCCGGAGCAATACGGCAGACAAGGTTCCGTGACAATTGTCGTTGTTCTTTTCATTCCAACCCATTATTTCCCCAGGAACCCTCGTCAGCCGTTCCGCCCCACAAGACACTAGCTAAACAACCATCCCGCGCCATACCACCACCACCAAGACCATCATTATCTTCTTCTGTACCACCATCTTCCGTACTACCTTCTTCCGCACCACCCCCGAATGTACCTCGCCCACCCAAAGTACAACCCATCCGAACTCACCAGGATCAAAAGTCCAACCCTCTTGTCAAGCCGATGGGCATTCCCTCCCAGGCGATTCAGTCTGGCAGTGCACTGGCAACGAAGCAACGTATAGCAGCGGGATCGGGTTCTTCTGCAGCAACCAAGCCGAAGCCGCTGCAGACGAATCCGAAACTGCTAACCGGTTTGTCGTTCAAGAAGAAACCCCTTGAAGCGAAAGAACCTTCGTCTGCAACTAACCTGTCCTTCAAGAAGCCTTTCGAGGCAGAGCCTTCCTCGCCGAGCGATGTGCAAGCGTCCGATCCTTCTACTGTAACTGGTGTTGAAGCTGTTCCTTCCACTACGACGGGTGTTGAGGCTGTTCAAGTGCCAACCGGTTTGTCGTTCAAGAAGAAGCCTTTCGAGACAGAGCCTTCTTCAGCGACTGGTGTCCAAGCGTCCGGTCCTTCCACTACAACGGGTGCCGAGGCTGGTCCTTCTTCAGTAACAAAGCAGACAGTAGAGGAACCCTCTGCCATTCCATCACCCGTCTGGGAATACGATGAAGTGATGTTCGAGGCAAATGATAACCCTCCCCCTCCCCTCACACCCGTGTGAGTGCGCGAGTGTACTGTCAGATACATATTCATTTGATGGCCCTTTTAGTATTCAGCACCAGCTTGCGAAGCCAGTTCCCCCTAAGCGAGCTTCCGAAATCGCTGCAGAAGCGTTTCTTGGAAGTCTCAATATGCCAGGGTACGTATGCTGCGTCCGTCGCTCGCCTTCGTTCGTGCTCATGACATGTGTACTAGTCTCAGCAGCCCTTTGTGCGTTCTGTTTCTCCGCTTTCGTCCATCAGAGGCTTATGACAACATTCAGGGAACCTCCTGTCAGCGATAGCACCCCAGAAGTTGATTCATTCCGACCAAAAGCTTTGAAAGCTTCTGCGATGCCAAAGTTTGTAGTGTCCCTACTCCTGAATGTGAAGAGCCTTTCTGACTTTGTAATAGGATTCCTAAAAAGTGGAAATGGGAGGGTGAACTATTTGTTGACTTTGCTAAGAACCAAGCAGAGAAAATATGTGAAGTGACGATCAAGGACGCGACTGATTCGCGTGATGGCGCTCGCATGAGCTTCATGATGACGCAAACCGATTCCATTCCGCATACAAAAACTCTACAGTGTTACGGATCTCACACCGGTTTTTCGCGCCTGTGGAGAGGTTCAGCAATTTGCCAGACTGGAAGCCTCCGAAAATCAAGATAGTCAAGCACTGCATGGACTGTTTCGTAAGATGTCACTTCAGCGACAGGTGGGTGCTTAGTCTTCTGATGATCTTTTTTTTGCTGACAGATGGCGAAGGTGGCTGTTCTCCCGCTGTCGCTGGATGGCGCAGAACTTGCTCTGCTCCTTATATTTAGCCCATCACTGGATGCCCTTTGCAAGTTTTTCCGCGTACCAGACCATCTACGGCAGGATTCGAAGACCCATGCTTTGGTAGCCTTGTTGCCATGGCTCGTCTCGTCTGCAAAGTACAGCAAAGGAACCACGCGTAACCCGGTCAATGAAACTATACAGCAGCTCCCGACCCCTAGAGACCAACAGAAGGACAGCCGTCGCATACCGAAAGAGTCCACGGCTACTATGGCTATTGCCTTTCCACACGAACTCTTTGATTTCATGAACCTCCCGAACAGAACATATTGTATCTGGTCCTTTCCTGCCGACGGAACAGCCTCGCATCCTGGCATTGAGACTCGACAGCTTAAACATGTACTAGACAAGACTAATGCTGTGTCAGTGAGCCTTGACGCAGAAGCTCGGGTAATATTTATCCATGTCGGTGCCCTGAAGACTTTTTACAAGCTTTCTGCATTGGTCACCAAGCGCCGCGACTCACCTGAAGTTCGCTTTTTCACCTATGGCACGCACGAGTCTGTTCCATCCAATAGGTGGGGCGTGCGCGAAGTTTTCCCTTTGGGTGAGTACTTGCAAAGCGCGGTGATCGGTGTTACTGAGAACATTCAAAGGCGGCATTGTCACCTTCACGCCTTTGGCTATCGCCGAAGATCCTTCTGGATGTCACGGTTTGATACGTCAAATCGCACAGCATCCTCTCTGGGAATGTTACTTGATGCCTTCGATCGTGGGTTTGAGCCATGCCCTGGCGTGCGGCAAGGAGAAGCCAGCGCCAGAAATTATGAGGTTAGTATGATTACCCTGTACAGTGATCCGCTCACTCAGGCGGTATCCACAGCATGGACTCGTGCCTTCTTCCCATCCTGGACCTAGCAGACGCTGGCAGCGTCTCCGTCATGCAATCGCCTGCCAAATACAATGACGCCTGGATCATCGAAACCCTCGAGAAGCAAGAGTTGGAAGTACAGGAGGTGCTGGGAGAGTGTATTCAAAGCTCGATCGCGCGCTTCGCTCAATGCAACGAATCTGACGTGCTGGTTGAAGCAGACCAGGAGATTTCACAGGATCTCCTAAATATGGAGCTACAGCCTGCTTTCATGGACAATCACAGGCGGTTTGTGGTTATCAGAGCCGCATCGGAGGAGACTCGCAGCCTCCCCGAAGACGGATCGGGGGTATGTGGTATGATTTCTTGCTCATTGCTGTTTGCTGACTTGATATGTAGCTCGAGTGGAGTACACTATCTAAGTTCCAATTCCTGGATGATTTCTTCCCTGGGTCATAGTCGTGTCGTTATATATGTACCATAGTATAACCTAGTACTACATAGCAGCTCTTTCTAATGTGGACACGCGCGCCGGTTTACATGTGATTATACATAATCCGGCCCGTAAGGTGTTCCACCCAAGTCCCGCCTTGAGAATCTTCGTTAATGCCTCTAGCTGGAATACAACCATGTCCAGCATCAACCGTTGGCTGTCAGACCCCCGCCTGCACGACTACCTTGCCATCGTAAAAGGCGCACGCAATGGCTTCGTGTACGGAGTCAAAGTCAGATTCCCTCATGCACTGATCATGGCCATTCTTTTTGGTCGAGGAGAGTACGTCTTTCCTATGCACCTTGAGTTGATTTCACTGCTTGACTATTGTCCTGCAGCTGGAAAGCTCGCCTTCTTGTGATATACAAAACAACAAAGCAGCACGCCTTCAACCTCGCAAAGTTCGTTTCACTCTACAAGATACTGTTACTACTTCAACGAAAGACCAACGGGGGGAAGCAGCGCAACGCGGATACGTTTGTTGCTGGCTTGTTGGGAGGATACGTAGTCTTCGGCGATAGATCAGCCGTGAACGAGCAGGTATTTTACATCCGTTCCTTCCCGTTGCTGGTCCCGCTTACACGTTGCCTTTCCGTTTAGATAGTTCTTTACGTGGTATCCCGAGTCATTGCTTCGTTTATGCCACGCGCTGGTTCTCCGTATTCGAAAGCACCTGGAGGGGCGCCTGGATCTGCGGTCAAACCCATCCCGCCAGACCCACGGTATTTCTCCGTCTTCGCGGCTCTATCATGGGGTGCCGTCATGTGGCTGTTCCAGCACCGCGGGGAGGCTATCCAACCTGGCATGTTCAACTCTATGACATACCTTTATCGTGATTCCGAAGTATGGAGAGATCTCAGGACATTGTTATGGCATAATACATAGAGGGACTATAGATGTTAACGGCGAGTGCATATCTCCTGAGCACATACGCGTACCATCTTACAAACGGTCATGTCATATCTAGATATCCCGTTATTAAATTGCACCGAGCCAGTAATCCTGCGGCACATAATCTACTGTCATTGCAACTTTCCGACATTTATACTGCATTCTTAAAAGTCAGAATTGTCGCATGTGATAAGCCTCTCGATCTAACCTGAAGCATTCCTACGGCGGCTGTAAAAGCTTTGCGACACAGGGGGCAAGGCGAAAGCTGGCTAGCGAGTTCATGCATCTCCCCCGCTATATCAGTAGCTGTGTTTCATCTATCAGCAAGTGAGATTGAGATGCACACACGATCTGCATACCTGCTTCTATTTGGGTAGCCAGGAACAGCCGCTTCTGTTCCCAGAGCTGAGTTGCCCACTGCTTGTGTACAGGACAAGTGCCATATCCGTGCGGGAAAATGTCCTCATTCAGTAGGATGTCTCTCAGTCTAGATTTCCGGTATTCATGGAGCCTCAGAAGCTCGTGATATGCGGCGACAGTGGGAATAACTTGTATATCCTCTTTGGTATATGATGATAATGGGGGATGGAGGAGGTGAGCGCTCGCCTCTGCCGCAATCTTCGGCAAGTTGCGTGCTGTGGCGTATGCATAAACGGGGAGCGGATTTGTCGAAGCGTTGGCTTGCACATGCAATTGCAATGAATAGACAATTGTTTCCGGGAGTCCATACTTATCAGCCAGATGAAGCATGAGTGGAAGAACCGGGAACGGGATCACTGCGCCCGTGTTCGATTTGAAACGAGGCCTCGTTCCCTCTGAGTTGTCCATTGGAGGAGGTGCAGGGGGGTGTTGAATGAGGCGGAACAAAGTTGCGAGAGTATCCTCCGTTTCATCCAAGTCGAGAACTGCCTCCTGGGATCCGGACTCGTTGTTATCACCCACTGATTCGAAGCCTTGGTCACAGCATGCAAACATATCCCCTTAGAGATACATCAACTCCAAGTAAACTGTGAGAGATGGACTTCGACATACGGAATACCTCACATGTTTCAATGGCATGGCGGCTCACTTGAAACTCTGTGCCATCAGGCAGTGAGCGCACGTGGAACTTCGTGTCTGAGCCACTGGTATCGGCATTGGTTTCTTTTTCGCTAAACATCAGTGAATGCCCTTCACCCCTGACTCACTTGTGTCCTTTATTATAGTGCAGCGCGTACTTATCTGCAACGTTTTTGCAATCGTGTCTGGTGACGTACGGACACGCGCATGAAGTATGGCGCAGTGGGAATGTCTCGACACAGCATTTCCGTAGTCCAGGAACGAGAGTTCAACAAGCCTGTGAGCCAGCTTGTACCAGAAGATTGCCTGTGCATTGCAAAATACATCGCGGACTAGATCGCGTAAGTCACAGCGTGAGGAGTGGGACGTGTGATATCGTAGCTAGAAAGAAACCATGAGAGCCCGAAAGCGAGCGAGAAGAACAAAGCAAAATGGTGGAGGTATCATCAAACAGAGGTAAAGGGAGTATGAAATCTAAAACACCAATAACCCGAGAAGATGTCCTTTACATAACCACGCATTTGACAGGTTTCTTGCCGTCCTTTGGTGGCTTGTCGCCCTGTTTTCCCCCTGATCCACCAGACTCCAATCGTTTCGTCTGCCGTAGGGCACGTACTAGGTTGGTGAAGAGGAGCTCGACATTATATGCTGTTCTGGCTGAGGTCTCCATGAATTCACAGCCAAATGTCCGTGCGAGCGCAATACCCTCCTCGCGCGAGACTTCACGCTCATAAGTCTTGTCGCATTTGTTGCCCACTAGCATGAAGATAGGTTTTTGACGCTTGACTTTGAGCATCGACTGTCTGAAAACGTCCAGCCGTTCAAACGTTGACCGAGATGCGATGGAGTAGACCAAGATAAACCCCTGGCCTTCCCTAAAGTAATGAGAGACTGAGATGTGTATAACACGAAAGAGCGTGGTCATTACGTACCGAACCCATTGGTCACGCAAAGTAGCGTACTCCTCTGGATGGACATCAGACGGATGGCCAAAGGTGTGATGATTACTACTCACCCTGACCAGCAGTATCAATGACTTCGACGAAGCACATCTTGTTATCCACAATTAGCTGCTTCCTATAAGCATCTTCTATCGTCGGGTCGTAAGTCTGCAGTAGACATGAGTGAATGGATGCGAGAGGGTGTATAACAACACATACCTCTGTATAACGTCATGAGAGGGATGATCGAGGTTATTAGATTACAATAGAACGCGGAGGTTACTTGGACTTACCAACAAAACAGTTAAGGGTAAACTAGGAGGACATGAGTTCTAGGTGGTGAACAATTAGGTCTGGGAGACTCACCTGAACGGCCAAAGCAGTTTTACCGACACCACCATCACCAAGCACAGCAACCCTCCAGCTATCCATAGCTAAAGTAATGGATTAGAAACGATAGTAAGATAAAGCGAAGAAGGATACCTTGAGTATGATTGAAAGAAGGGGGGCACGAGTCTGTTATAAGAGTGAGATATTGAATTGAGAGAGGGTACAGGGGATGTAAGTACGTTGAGAAGCCGAAAATGGAGTTGAAAGCCGGAGAAAGTGAGTATATAGGGATACCTTAAGAGATGATGCTTGGAGTAGTAGAAGAGAGGAAGAATAGGTCGTGCAGATCGTGGAGGGTCGTAAAGAAAGGGTCTTGAGACTTAGAGAAAGGAGTAGCTAGGAGCGCGGAAAGAAAGAAACGGCGTTGATTGATTTCAAGAGGTGTTTGCGGCTCTTTCAGTGCACTGCAACCTTGTCCCTTACACCCCTCCAAATTTGATTATCAAATATAGTTATATTATATTATTTTTATATTATTTTTATTTGGCTTTCATCTTCCAGTCATCACCGCCCGTAATCTAGCCACCTTTGTTTGCATCCACGGCTGTCTCCATCCCTCCGGAAATCTCCGCTCTCTCTCTTTTTGACCATCGAATAACCCTAGGTTCTTAATTCGAATGTCCCCTTAAAATCTACTCAGTGTGTGATCGAGGTCGACCTAATTAATATTTCCCGCATTCAGCCTCCCCCTTTTTGGTAGCTACTCATACAATCAATCAGGTATTCACCTTTCTTATCATATACCACTTGTCGTCTACTAGCATTATCCATTTTATTCTGAACTGCGCTGGGAGGAGATGCATATGTCAAGATCAGCACTTGGTGTGATCCGGTTCACTGGTACATTAACTTGTCGATAAAACTCTGAAAACCTCTTGGAGATAACCCAATATACCTCACGGCGCATAAAGGTCCATATTGACATTTGCATCCTTCGGCCGCGGCTCCGAGTTTCTCTCGTCCGGTCATTATTTGAGTTCCGGACATAAATTATCCAAGTCTGGAGGGGAGTAGAGTTCAACCCATCCAACTCGTATGACACGGCGAACTCCAGGTTTGGCATCCGAGGTGAGATATGTCCTTGCAATCGATCGAAGCACCATGCGCTACAATTCATTGCACGTCATGATTTATGGGTTTCACAAGGTTCCATACTGTGGGCGCATCTGGGGTCGCCGGACTTGCTTCACTGCCCTAGAACAATAGTTGAACCACGATATTCAGGGCCATCTTTGCCATTCCTCGCTCAGATGATCCAGCTTGATCTGCGAGGCTCTTAGCGTCAAGGAACGCCATCAGATAGCTATAAAATTGGGCAGCCCCCTGTGACTTCCCGCGACGATTAACAGACGAATGTCTGATATTGCCACGTCTGAAATGTAACTTTACCGAACAGCCGAGCTGAATTTGGAAGTTAGGCGCTCGTTAAAACATTGTGGTGTTCGTCTTAAATCTGTTCGGATCGAAAGGGAGATTCTGAACTGCATTCATTGATGCCTTCTACAGACATTACATGTCCTGTAATATACTCAAGTTGAAGTTCTTATGTCCACAGATGACGTCGGGGAACCAGAACTACTGTAGTCTTCCCGTTCTCGGTACAGGAGAGGCCGCCAATCCACCGCTTATGCCGTCTTCAGCTGAGACTTCCAAAGCCTCGCGTCGCCAAATCGTGAACTTTACGACAACGACGACGATCACGCCACTACCACGTTGGGATGTGACGTATCAACATTCTATCATATCCTCCACAGCGCATTTGCAGGTATGGAGCCCATGCAGCTGTGCTCAATATCTGTGTCCAAGTCTGAGTGGCGTAGTCACGGGTACATGGTAAGAGACCACTGATTGATGAATGCACTGGTCCGTTTTTCCTTCCGTTGCAGAAACATCCGGCCGACGAAAGCTTCCGCATCTAAGCCACGTAACTTAGACGTCATTTCAATACGATAAGTACCCCGGGTCTACTGACTAACTGATTGGGAGCTAATGGAGTACCAATGCATATATATTCCTCCCCAACCAGTCAATTGAATTCGTGAAACATGAACTTTAAAATACGAAGATGCTGCGGCACCTCAAAACGAGTAAGTATCGTAAGAAGGAGTAAGAGAGTCATTCGTATAATAATACTTATCGACATTGCAGCTCAGGATCGAAACTAGGTTTTATGTTTCACTACTAATCTTGTAAAAAGTTCGACAGGTTGACATCGGCTAATATTATGCATACAAGATTTTCGACCTTCTACTCCTGAGCCAGACGAACTTCGGCTGATTCTACATGGCCGCCATTCATCCCACGGAATTTTTAAGTGAAGTCAAACCCGTTCAGTAATTCTCACTAGAAAGTGGCAAGCAATCATACGGATCATCGAACTTCTTATTCCAGCGCTCGAGTTGTGCTTCTGACGTGTGATTGCCAGTACACGGCGAGTGATTTTGCTTCGATGTCGCATTGTTGATAGCAGGTGCTGCATATTCAGGAACAGCGGGATTGATGCACAGACTCGAATTAGCATGGTGCCACTGGTCCAGACTGGTCCAGCCTGAGGTGGATTCCAAGTGGCTACCCACAAGGACTAACCGATGAATGTTCGATAGGCTACATCTCGACAGTAAGTTAGCCGAATAGCCTCGCTCAAAATTTTTGGGGCACTCGTCAAAACCTCACCGCCGTTACTCATGTAATCCTGCTCATCTGTTCCACTGATGGAATTGTGTTCACATCGTACTAAAGGTCTGATTCGGACCCCGGCTCGCCTACGCAGGGCTGGACACGTCAGGACTCAGCGCGGATTAGCGCTGGGAACCACGGAGTTCCACTGGTCTGTCTTCTCACCTGGCTAGCCAGACTCCAGTGCCCAGAACCAAGACCCGTGCCTCCACCAACGAGAATGGAAAGCTGTTCAATTGAATGGACATTCAACCTTTGCTGGGGGCCGGTCATTCGCAAACCTAATTCACTTGTGAGTGGGAAGTAAGAATAACAATACTGCCTCCCTGCCCAATTGGACCGCATTCCCCCCGAAATTTCTACTGATTAGCAAAGTTAGGTTTCAGTTTTTTTTTGTCGCAGTCTGTAAACCAAGGGTGAGAATTATTTGGACCTACGAAAAAAAAGAAGGTAATGATTGGCGCACAAACATAGGTTCGAAAAGGCGGTTGAGGAAACTAGCGCTTCGGAAATCCTTTTCCGATCACTTCTTTGGAAGAAACTGTAATGACACGCCTTCTGTGCGTGTCTATGGAGTAAGCTGTGAAATGAGCACCGAAGTTGGTCAGATTCAGACTCAATAGGACTCAACTCGCTTTCAAACTCGGTCACTAATCGGGAAGATATCGTACCTTACTGGAGCGCCTGGCAAATAAGCTACTTACCATGAATCATGATGGTGCCCTACGGTGCCTGTATATTTGTCCGGAGTACGGCAAGCGATTAATATGTTCTCGATATGATAAGATGTTGTAGTACTCATACCTGCGAAAATGAAGAGCGCAAGTGAAAATTTAGACGCAGCCAACCGGCCACTGCTGCACTCAAAAAGTGAGAACAACGCTACAACTTCACCTCCAGTACTATCCGTCCATTACGTTTGCGACAAACACCAGTCTCGGAACAATCGGCATCAACTCAGTACCAGTCATGTGGACTGCGAAGTACGGGGAAATTGAGTAAGCGGAACCAACAACAATTCAGTCGATATCCGCGTTCTCTTCGGTTGAGTATATGATGTATATGGGCGGTGAAAATTTCCATGTCTAGCAGAACAATAAGTAGGACGGAATGGGTGAACATGAAACTTGATGCGTTCTTTCCGCCAGCAGCTGTCTATCGAATTTTGATGGGGTGACGAAATAGCGTCAGCAGCGCGAGATGTAGAGATCGCCAAATGACTGTGTACTCGTAGTTCAGAGGTAGGGCGGCGATTAATTTACCAGGTCCAGCAGAACAGTACGTTAGGACGGAATGGGTGAACATGAATCCTGATTCACTCTTGCCGCTAGCAGCGCCTATTCGAATTTTGATGGGTGATGAATATGGCGTCAGCACTGCGCAAGATGTAGAAGTCATCGATTACTGCTTATTCGTAGTTCAGAAGTAACCAGCTTGCCGAACCATGCATGCCATACGTGAGGCATATATACTGCAGTAAGGTGTTGGATGGCCGCAGATCGGGTCGGCTCTCTGATGATGGTATGTCAAAGCCACTTAATAACATCTGTATAGCCGACTACTCACCGTAGCCATTCTTTCTCCCCAACCAGCTATCTTTGGTATGTTGTCTTGCCAAACGGATGCACTGGGGATGTAGGGGCCCGCTAAGCAATGTTCAAATTCTCCTTCTGATCGCCCCAGAGCGCTGGTCTTGTTCATGAAATTCGACGAACGTTTGACTCGTGTCTGGGCGAAGGGAGTTTCGTAATATCCGGACTGATATGATGCAACGAGTGTTATTTCCGCACCTACATCAGCTTTCTTGCAAAATTCCACGCATACCTCGGAGTGGTACCTAGCATGAGAGGCTCCTTGCATAATGTGTGATGGTTCTTCCGAGGATTGAAGGGTCAGCTCGCATCACGTGTCAAAAAGTTGTTTGCCGCCTTCAAAAGGGACTTAATGAAGCGCTGAAGCTTCAGCGCTTCACTTAAGCCTTACGGTAAGACATGGTAAAGTAGAAGTCAGTATACTTAAGCGCAGATGATGAGAAAAAAAAAGTGCCTTCCTGAAAATTTACTGTGGTTCGCCTGACGATTTGGAAAGAGCTGAAGTACTGCAGCTCCACAAAGATACGACAAACAACAAATTTCCCATTGAGGCAGGGTACGTGTAGGTGAACAGGCAGAAATACGTGTGGAATGTAGCAAGGTACGCGTCGTGATGAAACCGAGTGGCCGAATGAAAATAATGCGTGGCAAGGAACCATTGAATGTATGCTAGTGGGTAGTACGGAATGAGTTATATACCCAGATAAAAATCCTCAAAATAAAGTCACCGGTCATACAATACTGGGGAAGAGGGTTTGGGGTGACATGCCGAATGGCGGTTGAAACGTTGATCTATGCCACCGGTGTACTCCCATTGGTCTAGTGCAAGAGTAACAGACGTATTCCGCGAGCTCAATCCTGTCTGCTCAGCTCTCCCTGCGTCAAGTCAAGTACAAAGACTGTCTTGAAATTCTTTGGTGGTTCTATGAACTTGACAGGTTTTTTTGAGGAGAGGGACGCGCTGTTTTGTGATATCGAACCAAATGGTCGCAGAGGGCGAGAGTGGGGAAATGATGGTCTCATGGGCAATGCTCTCGATGGACCAGGAGCGGGGTTCAGTGACGATGCAGCGAGGGGTGAAGAAACGTATGGCATTGGAGATGATTTTCTAAGGGCAGGGTGCACTGCAGACATGGTCATTGTAGCTGTGAGACACTTATGAGTTTACAGCTATGTACAGCGGTCGAGGTTTGAACATACCCATTATGTTGGAGAGGGCTGCTGAAAATTGACGAGAACCCTAGGACAGGCGAGTGTAGTCGTAAAGGCAGTTGATGGTATCAGAGGAGATGAAAGACCGTGAGGACGTCGCGTCGCAGACGTAGCGATCGTTTGCTAGTATTTATATACCTGTTTGCAATCCTCTGGGGTGGGATGCAACGAATCTCCAATATTTGCCGACGACATGTTGGGGTTGCCCAATCCGTTCAATTGCCAATTCTGGCAACTTATGTAATACACGGTATGACGTTACATGCTGGCTCCCATTGGACTCCAGCGCATGAATGCGTTGCAGGAGTCACGCCGATCTGCAGGACACTTGATAGTACGGTATAGTTAGGCTAGGACGTTTAAAATGCCCATCTATGGTCGTGTCAGCTTTCCATTGGTGGGTACTTGGTTGATTCATGGCATGCAGCCTGCGGCATGATCATTTTTGCACTGCGCTGACTAGTTCGTGATGATCCGGCCCTTCCTATGGTAGCCAGCTCACAATAAACGTGCCTGTATAATGCTGTTGTTTTCGTTACTATTGTGACCATGTACGCGCAGTGTTCAAGTTGAACCTATTTGAGGTCCACGTTTTCACGTTCGTGTGATATGGCATTGCAGCTGTGCAGGCTGATACTCAAGTTCACTTCCACCATGGGATGCTTTTCAGCCGCATCAGTGGGTTGTTATTATTGACATGTTGCCACCGAGCCCTACACCTCTGCCTTATGATAGCCGGTGGCGCATGTACACTGGCTGGTTCTGGAAGGCCACAGCTGGCAAACGACACGCTTTTGGTGTGCTACTTGGCACTGGCGCAATCATCCTTGCCAAGCTGCCGCTTGATCCCTGTACCACTCGAACTCCGTTATTAATTAAGTATCTCATGACGCCGCATTTACGGAACACTGGGGTTGCACTGGGGAACGTTTCCTGCTAAGTAGTATGTACTACCAAACTAGTACTTTGCCAAGTACTTGGGAGTAGAATCGCTATCCCAGTCGGGCCACATCTTTTGTGGAAACTTATTAGCATGCGCAAGGCCGGCCTCTCGTCCACCTGGTAGGTGCGCTTCTGATACGAGGACTTGCATGTTTGCTCCCAGTTAACGAACGACTGTAGTTCTCATTATCTGCCAAAATAACGATCTATGTATTGATATTAATGTGATATATTTTGGGAGATATCGTACACACTCCTGATAACGAGTGATGCGGGACTGGAAAAATTGTGTCGAGAACAGAGTATGCCCTGTTTCTAAATAAGCACATTGAAAAGAAAATATTAAGGGCGAGACTAAATAAACATGCGATGAGATGGCAAGTACACAATAAATTTGGGAAGAGGTTGAAGGAGACAAAGCGGCGAGGAAAACATCTCGGAGACTGCGGAGATCATGGGGTGGATCATAGTGGCAAGACGTAAGATGGCCCCGTAGGAGATACACAGCGTGTGAGCTGCTTGGCATGTGCCTCGTGCAGAGATGGCTAAGGCCGGATGATGACCGATGGTGCGAATGCCTCCGCCAACGCTTCTACATCTGCTATCTGCATCTGCGAAGTCCTCTTCCTACATATGTAACAGTTAAAGCAACAAATGACTGTCCTGAATGAGTTTCGAAGACGGAAATGCTGTTAACAAGTGATAAGACCAGGACGATCAACGAGTGGTCGAGAAATAATGATGTGGTGTGTCGTGTGGTCGTTGTAATCGTGAGTCGCGTCAAGTTGTGTGGTAGCCCTGGCAGATAAGGGACCTAAGGCATTTCGGTCTACTGGACATCGACGAGAAGATTTCGCTCGAGGATATATTTGCCCTCCTTGTATTGCTGCGATGGTTCATAGGCACGGTCCTTGAATGACAAAGGAAAGAAATGAGGGGGGTTATGCAATGAAATTTCCACATATCATAACCTACGTATTTCCAGCCAAGAACAGTGGCACATTTGACACAGTAGATATCTCGAACTGTGTGGTTGCCAGTGGTCATTTGGCGGTCATTGGGTTCGCCTTCCACAACATTGACACTGGGATCGGATTAGCGACACGAGCATGGACATTAGCACCAACTCAGGGCTCACACGCCGTCGAAGAGATATGCGCGGCCATGTTGGCCATTGAATGCCTAACAAGGCCCGTATCAGCACTAGACTTGGAGACACATGAGAGTAGTAACGTACTCGTGAAATCATAGAGTGGATCGTTGCAAGATGCGTCTTGCACTTGGAGCAGCCATATATGCGCTCGCCGGCGAGATAGCGACGGTACTTCATCCCCATTTTGTCTGGTGTTCTAGCTTAGAAGTGAAAATGTAATTAACAAGTATGAAATTGGAGGCGAGAATCGCTTGGATAACGAAAATGAATAGAAACAACTGTCCTTTATACAAAGGACGTGCGAAGAGAAGTTAGAGGAAAGTGCAGGAAAGACTCGGAGTGATGGTGACACTAGTAGACATACTCAGTGGTTGCGCCCAGTTGGATCCCCTTTACTCACCTAATCGAGCTGGTACGTTTCCCACCTTGGTTCGGCCCCTCAGTGTCCTCATAACCGACTAGCTAGAGCTGGTTGGTTCACCTTTTCCATCTCCCTTCGGCCGCCTGCCTGTCATTAGCATGCTGGTTTTTTATGCAACAAGTACTCTGAAACGCGGTCGCATCTCTGCTGAACGTCGAACAGTCGCAGGGCAAGCCTTGGAGATCAGACGTGATATCCGGACCGTTTCAGCACATCTGAAGCAGTGCACGGCCGACGCATCTCCGTTATCGAATGATTACAAGAAATGATTCACAATTGCGGCATGTGTTGCGCTCTCAAGCACTCGCAAGTCAGCCTATCATTGTCTCTAAATGCGCATTAACGCCAAGGATATGTCTATCACCACCAGGTATCATAATTTAGCGCACGAACCTCGGAGAGCTTGCGCCCATGACGTGGCATTAGCATGTTTACGAGGTCGCAGGCCTTGTGCTACTCATGGCTATTTCCATGTTTATCGGAATTCTGCAATGGGACAAGGACCATTGGCTCGAACTGCCCCAACGCCAAGCTGATGGCTGTTCTGTCGCGGAATTACCTCTGTTATTCGGAAGATCTGTTTGATATGATCTGTTGGCAAATATAATTTAGCTCTCTGACCTTATCTATTTCCGATCATATCAATGTTCAGATATAATGCTACTTGCTGTGAAACTAGAAGGACCAGCACAGGTGCATATCACAGTGACATTGACCGTTCACCACATGACTACCGGTCTTTTTCACAACAGAGAAGGACGCCCTCAGATGCCGATGAGGTGAGTGGGTGATTTGTCCGTTTCACCTGCCAAACGGTGGCAACTCGGTGGCTCTCGGTGTTGACTGGTGATTCGTGAAAGATAGGTGATTCGACACCACCGTATATCCGGTGATTTGGTACTGTAGAACTAAGTTACTGGTACTTTTGACTCAGTGACTGCTCAGTGAGCTCGCCGTTGCAAGTACTAGAATCTCGATTCTTTGGGGAACAGGGGTGGCAGATGTCTTGGTCTTCACACATATTGGGGTGGCAGATGTCCTTTTCTAGCAACATCCTGAGTTGTAGTGCATGCATTCTTTGAAGTTACATTTCGACGACAGTTTCGTGAACGACTTGTAAAGTATTGTAACGAAATGACACAGGGTATGATCTTGCAGTCAAATAATACATTTGACTTACACCCAAGTTTCGCAGAAAAATCGGACTCGGTAGTGCGACTGCTGTCGTGTGCCCTTCACCGAATCCGCACGACGCCTCCCCGTATAATCGCTTCGCCAGCAACTCGTGAGTAATTTGATTATCTTCGGGGGATCTATATTTTTTGACCTGTCGTCCCACAGAGCCTCGTCGGGCCGCTGTCGCTATCATTATCCGCGTTGTACCTCCCCCCAATGCCGTCCCAGTACCAGATGACGTCCATTTACCCAACTTAAACCAATTCTTCGAGCTAGATTGGGTCAAGGACCCTCTTGCGTCCCCCGAAGTTCTTCTTTTGAGACGCGACGGTGGGGGCCCTTCTGATGCAGTTCCAGGGAATGCTTCTGCATTCCAGAACTTCACTGGCGATGGGACTTCGAAAAGCAACGGCAAGACCGAGGCCCACGTCGCCTTCCCCGGCGGACGCACTGAAGAGGGAGATGAGGGAGGTCTTTACACAGGTATACTCGTTCCTCGCGCTACCTCGACTTCATCTTACTCCCGATCTCATAACAGCCATGCGTCAGACATGGGAAGAGATTGGCTTGGACCTTGCAGAGCGTGATTTCATTTGTATAGGTCAACTCGATGACAGAGAAATCACTACGTCACTGGGCAAGCGGCTCCTCATGATTCTTTCCCCTTTCGTCTTCCTGCAGCTCACTCCGAAACCGCTTCCCACCGACCCAACGGATGGGACTGCCATCCACTGGATACCACTCGAGACTCTTGTTAGCGCAGTTTTGCCAGGAAGTATAAGCGACAAGAAGTACGCAAACAGCAGATGGTCCAGTGTGACCGTGGATGCCGCCTCCAGGCTTACACCTCGACGTGCCGCTATCTTGCATATATTAGTTCGGGTTCTCATAGGCAGTATGCAATTCCCTGCCATTCTACTCGACCTTCCAGAGTCCGAAGCGATACCAGTCTCATCCACAAGCTCCGCCGCACTCCCCAGTAGCGCGTCATATCCTGCGCTGACGCAGGACAAGCTCGAAAAAGGATTCACCGCTACCAAGCCGCGTTGGGGGAAGGACCGCAACAAGTCGCGACATCAACTCAAGCTGTGGGGTCTTTCCCTCGGCATGACTCTCGACTTAATGGCGACTATGATACCGCCGCCGACATTTCCCTCTTCTACCCTCAACCAACAGCCCACATCTAAAGATTTGGCCGAAGTTTCCTTGCCTAGTTTGCACCTCCCCTTCCATCCCGTAGGGGGCGAAGGGATGCGCATTGACGCTATAGCACCCAGCTTGGCTAGTGTCTTTCCTCGTTTCTCTTATCCGGATGTCAACTTCTGGATCTGGTAGGTCCACTTTTAATATCGACCATGGATACTGAAACGCTATCCCGTTTTTCAGGGTTTTTGGAAAGCGTTATCGTGAAGTTGTGCGTGGGTGGGAAGCCAGTGTACGCGGTGGAGGCTCCAATGTTAGACGGTACTTGGGATCCCCATTGAAATATGGCGCACTTTGATGAAACAATTTTCAGGATCAATTGGTCAGGCACAGCGCTGAATACATTCTACGCTGCGGTTCGCAAGGCTTTAATCGTAGTCTTGGTCCTTCGTGCGATTGGTGTGCTGGTTGGTCTTGCATTCGCTGGATGGTGGGCGTTCGTATGAAGGGCCTTCTCCGAGCGGCGACTTCTGGAACCATGCTATTGTGGATTTTGGTTTGGTTTATCACTTATATGGATACTATTTTTTTTCCATCATGATACGTTGACGGTACTTCACTAATGGGATCGTCATCTCACTTGTGGACTCAATTCGTTTCTACCACATTTTTAGGATCTCAAGAGTCTTGAAAGACACCCTGCAATATTGACTTCTCTGTGTCTCCCCTGTCCATTATTCTCGTTGTTACACTTGTGCAATCTAGTAGTGCAATGACGTCTCGCTTCTTCCTTCTTGGCAAAGCTTTCATTCCGTTCTCAACCATTAGCCCAAGGGCAAACCGCACACTTCGCAATCTGTCTCTCCCTCGGGATTTTCAAATGTGCAGTGTGGACAAATCTTAATGCCTGAGCTCACTCCGCTGGGACCTTCCCTTCGAGCCGCTTCCTCAGCAGCGATTTGATCGAACACATCTTGTGGAATGTCTTCGTCAATGTGTGACGATGACGGACCAGGTGCAGATGTGGGCGGCAATGATGCTGGTGAGAGTGCAGATAAGAAACGGCATTCAGTGATTGACTATAACACTTACGAGCACTCTCCCGGGTAAAGGTCATGAGTGTTTGCCAGCTTTCGGTCTTGAAGAGTGCGTCCAGTACCGAAGGGTTCTCCAACAATGATGGTGAAGTCACTGTGCCGACGAGAACTTTCATATCGTCCTTCAAGATGTCAGGAAATTGCTTTTTGAACTATTGCAACTCATGCCATACCTTCGACACAAGTTGTGTTGTCTCAAGGAATGCGACTAAATGCCAGTCGCTGAGCCATTTGGCGAGCTCCAGACGTTTTGATGCATCGCCCGTTAATGTATTATCTGATAACTGAGGAGCGCCGAGCCTGGCAAAAGTCCTGAGCACATCTTCTATGTGCTGGTCGTCAAGTCCTGGGCGATTCTCAACGGAGAACTGGTTCGAACGAAACAGTGGTGATGGACTCTGGGGGAAACCATGCGTGACCTGTAAAATAATACATGCTCAGCGATATACAGCCAAATCCCGTTGGTAAGCCTCACGTTAACGAGGAGGTATTCAACCGGGAAGCAGGGTTTGGCACTCTTCTTGACTTCGAGGTTGTATTCATTCTTATACCTGAAAAATACATCGGGCACGTAACGTGCCGCATCCTGACTGCGGTCTTCCTCTTTGATGCGAACAATCCCGGGTTCCACGCTGGCTTCAATCATATCAGCGTCCACCATGGCACACGCTTGCTCGGAGACTTGATATGCAGATATGTCTACTTTTCCATCTTCCGTAGCTGTAAGAATTGCGGTGACCATTCGTGATCCGAATGCGCCACTGGGAGATGAGCGTGAAGGGGTAGGGTTGGCCTTCTGTATAGTGGCAGCAAAGATGGCCTCCAGGGAGGATACAAAGAAGGAATGAGGGTGGCGTTTATATATGCTTTTAGTCCTATCTGCTGGATCTGGATCCAAGTCCGTAAAAATGTAACCGACGATGGACAATGGAGTCGAAGCCATCTTGGCTAGTTCTCGAATGCGAGGCTCGTCCTCCCATGGGATACCAAGAGTCAATCCGTCAAGTTCACCTTCTTGAGGCGGCTCATATAGAGCCTCGACTACAGCTTTGATACCCATAGGCACCTCTTCATATGGCTCGTACCGTCCAATGAGCCAACCAAACCTTTGCAGTCCTGTAGATCTCCAAGCTTGGAGGAAGCGCTCTATAATTTCCGGTGAAGCGATCTCCAAGTGATCGACCATCCTGAACGGCTGAGACTGTAGCGTAATCGCAGAGGGTTGACAGCCCGTACATATTCCGGCTGGCCAAGGTGGGTGCCCGCCACTGGGACATGGATCTTTAACTTTGTACGACAGCGCAGATAGGGGAGGAATAGCAGAAGCGGCAGGGGATGACGTCTTTGGCGATATCTTGTGAAGATAGGCGTGATACGACAGGTGTTTTATGCTATGTTCGGCCTGATAAGCAGTATCGTATGGCTCAAGTGGCATACAATAGTCACACATCCCGTTGGCACCATGTTTGCAGAAACGCGCATCGCGACCTCGTGGAATTTTTCCGTCTTTCGAGCGCCAATAGACATCAACCGCGTCCTCTTGTATAGTTTCCCATATATTTGACTGAAGTCGCGTCGAGCTCGGTGTATCGACGGACATCGATGCTGTGGGAGCTTGTGAGACTTTGGGACTATATCCCACAAATATCATGTCTCCATGTCTGCCCTGGTTTAAGTCCGAAAAACACAGGAAATATAGGAGGCTACTTACTTCAGTCCAAGGGTTTGCAGATTTCGCCCCTTCAGAGTGGACACTGAGGTTTCATTGCCCCTGGGCTGATTCGAGACAGTAAGAGACGCAGGATCGGCATCCACAGTAGTCTCCAATATCTGATATTTGGAGGCGTAAGGTATGAGAGTGCTCAAAAGTGATTGATATCGCTGACCTTGTTCACGAGCACTGAAATGTCAGCGGTTGGGGGAAGTTCGAAACGAAAGTTTCCATCCTTCGACCTGATTCGCAACAACTACACGAATGGTAAGATCCTGCAAGATACAAAGAGCTTGGTACTAACCATCTCAGTTCTCAAAGTCAACAAGAGATCGGTAGGAGGAACGCGTAATCCAGTACTGGCAGTGGCCCCACTTAGCATATTCATCGACTAGATCACCGGTCGCTGACTAAGCTCTACGTAATATAGTCTTCCCTCATAGTTTCAAGCTCAAGCTTTCGTACACAAGGACCGTCACTTTACCTGGCTATTTAATCCAACTATGGTCCAACTAACTACAATGAGTACTTATCAATGAAAAATTTCGCATCAGGAGGCTAGAACCAGACTCTCATAGCGCTGAGCCAGAGCGCGCACTGCACAGTTCTTCCTTCTTTACGTAATACAACTCGGTTCTTGGAAAAGCCACTTGTCCGACCGTGTCGCAATCATGAGAAGGGATTGCGAATTACACCGCGATATTGGCTTCCTAGCAGAATTGAGTCCAGAATCAATGTATTCTTATCGTTTGGTTGGCACTCCTTCTCGCCATGCTACCTTCCCAAGACAATTCTATCACCTTGGAACAGCTTAATTCACCCAGGTTTGAATACATCCAAGCAGAGCTCAGCAATTGGGAGCGTATCATATTTCAAGGCGATATGGATGGCTCACGCAAACAGGGGGAGATACCCCCCAATAGTAGCGATCATACATCAACGCCAGCCAACACGTCCACCGACAATACAGGGGTACGTCATAAGTTTTTCTAACTCTGAGTTAGACTGACAGTTTTACAAGACATATCTGTCAGGACATCATTTTCACGGAGCTGCACCACCTCAAGTCCCTCCCGAGGCATATAACTACCTCATCCATGCTTTGCTTTCGATGCAAGGAGCCATTCCGCCTCCAGCAGCATATAACCAACCATTACCATACCCTCAAGGACAATTCCCCGGTCTTTCCACGTCCTCAGTTTTACCTCATGTGCCCCACCAAACCATGCATTCCAATCCATCTCTTGCGATGTCGTCTACAGGACCGCTTTCACAATTTTCCTCGAATGCCCCCGCTACGGCGACCCCACATTCAGCGGGCTTCCACAATTCTACAAGTACGGTCCAGGAACCTTCAGCGTCTACATCATCAAATACAAATACAACACCTTCAGACGCAGGTGATATTACGGACGAAAGTGCCATTGCTGAAGATAAGCGCAGACGGAATACTTCTGCTTCAGGTTTGTGTTTCTCGGATTGCTGATACACTTTATTCTGAATGTCAATCCTCCTTTTAGCCAGGTTTCGGATCAAAAAGAAACAGAAGACACTCAATCTCGAGCGAACTGTTGGCGACTTGACCGGCAGGACCGAGGAATTAGAGCGAGAGGCATCAGAGCTGCGACGAGAGAATAGCTGGCTGAAGGAAATCGTGCTATTAAAAAGCAGAAGAAGGGGTGGATTCGGTGGCATACAATCCAGCAGCTCCCAACAAGCCAGTACTTCGTCCACACAGGGGGATGGTTGCAACGATAGTCTTAGCAGTGACGAAGAAGGTCACGGGAAAGAGAAATGAAACGACAACGTGTAGTGAGTTAGGCTATTTTCACTCTAGCTTGTTGACTTATGCTAAGAGGCATATAGAATATTCAAGATCATAGATGTCACAGCTGGAGCCCGGTCTCTTATAAGATCAGCGTAATGGCCGGAGAACTTTGATTTGTAGCACGTTTGCAACTTCGCACATTCGTAAACTAGACAGCCCTAACCAGTCCTAGCGAGCCCTAACACCCTAACTCTAGCTGTAGATGTGTTTTCAAACCTCGCCTTGGGCGGTGTGAGTTGCAATTCCAAACTACGTACATACCGTTTTTACAAGTTTTTTCGCTATGGCTCATTTGGTGCCAGTTCTCACGCCCATGTCTTTTGGACGCCCACCGTCAATTAACGTTGGATTCAAGACCTCCCCTCCAGATCGCGGTTCCTTCCCTCTGGACCATGATGGTTCGCCTCACTGCCTTTGCAATCGCACAATTGACTTAGTGTAATCTTCAGGCGAGTGCAAGGAACAGATGATGCAATACATGGATTGCTTGCGCAAGAATTCTAGTGCATCTACTCCGTGCAGAGTCATGAGCAAGCAATACCTTGACTGTCGAATGACCAAGTACGTCTACGTCTGTTGTGTATTCCAAATTGCTCACATTTGTTGCAGAGGACTCATGGAGCGTGATGAATGGAAGAATCTTGGACTAGCCAACCTGGACGGAGATTCTACCGAATCGACGTGCGCTTCATCCTGAATGTATCCGCACTCGCCGGACAAAACCTCTCAGAAAAACTACAGAAGATGGTAGATAATATCATGGTTCTGATGAACACCTGCCTGGACAAACATAAGTGTATCGAGGTACAACGCTTTGTTGTGCTTGTTACACCGTCGTAAACTTACATAAACAACGCGTTAATATACTACATCTAAGCACAACTTGATCGATCTGATCGATTATCTCCTAACCGTGGACTCTGGAGCGCTCGAGGTGTGAAACCAGCCTTTCCCATTGTCAGAACCCACCACAGCATGAAGTTATATCACGTTGTTAGCAACTTGGAGCTATACCGTTCGTCACGCACGTTCCTCTTTCCGCCCAACCAGTGGTCCATTGACGGTTAGCGACCGGAAAAGTCCTTTGGCTACTCTAATACCGTTGTCGTCTGCTTGCATTCGAATGGCACGTTCACTACGAGTTGTGGGATGGTGAGTATTTTTCCAACAAGAGCAGCTAGTCTCTCCTAGCCAGACCATTGAGAAGGAAGGCAGTCGTTCTTTCTTGATTGTGCAGAGCAGCAGCCTGGGGAGTAGTGCTGTAAGTGCTGTACTGAGTTCAAACTTGCCTTGCCAGGAAGTAAACGTGCGGACTTGCCGTTGGGCGGTGGGCAGTGCCACCTGCTCAAATCGCTAGATGCTCTCGGAATCTTTTACTTGAACGTTCGTCTTGACACTGGTCATTTATTGATAACCCGTGTTCTGCGGAACGCCTTGGTGAGCAATCATCATATATGAATTATGGACTAACTGAAGTCGAAAAATAGACCCCACATTCCCGTCAATATGTGCATTCCGTTTGTCTATGCCCTCATAACAATCATAGAGATTGCTCTGGTTTGCGGATCACCATCTCAGGGTCCCTTGCGAACTGTGACGAACAATCATAGATTTTACGACGTACAGGTGCGTAGTGCGCTCAAGGTCATGGCTTGCCACAGACCGCATCTCAGGCTCATCGCGGAGGAAGAGGAAATGTTGTCGAGAGCACTCTACCGAGCTTTGCATGGTATAGTGGATAACGTCGACGTTTACTTCACCTCAAGCGAATTCCCGTCACAGGGGCCTCATTGACGGCGCCACCACACTTGAACTAGATAATGGAATTACTCATGCAAGCTCTCACTTCTCATGGTCACGCGTTCTTCTGAAGAAGCTCACAGGACGGCGAAGTCGTTGTATGGCACGACGAGAGCATAACAGCAGAAAAGTGCTCTGACACAGCGCCAGTGGTAAGTAGCATCGTAATTTGATTGTGATGGTTGATGTGACCAGCACATACATACATAGGTCCCGGATGATCCCGCATACCCTTATGTCGGAAAGTTTATAACCAATCTCACGTTGGCTCAGATCAAGACCCTCGATTGTGGATCAAAGCGCCAAACAAATTATCGTACGCACTCCCATTTTAAACTCTAGCCATTGCCATAAGAGTTTCTCACAGCCCACCAACTTGTATATCCTGGAGCACGGATATCCACTCTTCGGGAAGTCTTCGATTTCGTGGCCTGCGCAGATCTTTCACACCAGATCCTTTGGAATATTGAGTCAAAAATCAATGCTCAATATCCAAATCGAACTGCTGGCGTAGATGATTTTGTCCAGAAGCAACACGAGATCTTTGTCTCTAGCCCATACTACAAATCTATTACCGTGAGCTTGTCTCTGTTACTAGTACTTAGTGCTCTAACCGCCTGGCCAGTATCAAAGTTTTGATTGGCGAACTCTAGTAGCCATGAAGGTTTGCATCCCATGTTCGTTCGCGTGCTTTTTAATAATCGGCTGAAGAATTTGGATGATAAAATCTTAACTTCTGCTCTCATCGACGAGTGAGTGGATTTCGAGCCAAAGCGTTGCACGCTAATGGTTACCATTAAGGGACAACGCTTTTACGCCAGATAATTCGACTTCCCCATGGTTGGCTGGCCTACGCCTGGAATCATTTCCCGGTCCATCACTGTCCAAACAGATGGCACAAGCTGCACACGCTGTACAAGCGGACATTTTATCTCCTACTGGAACATTTATCATGCCCTTTTCATCCCATGAGGGATCCTCTCACTTTACAACTCCGGAAATGATTGGCGAAGCTCACAGGCTCGGCATGAAAGTTGTACCTTTTACTGTGAGCAATGGTCTATTTATCTGCGATAGACAGTGTTTATACACCTCATTGCAGGTGAATCGCCTAGACAGGGTTGAAGAGCTCGTCAAGGGTGGCGTGGATGGTATCATTACGGATTGTGAGTTTTTAAAGTCACAAAAACTAATATCAATTGCTCACGGAATGCATATCAGACCCAAATGTTGTTAGACGGTGGGCTAAACAACAAGGACTTCTGGTGGCACCTAAATATCCTAAACAACGCGTCTTCTCCTGCTTGTACCAGCATATGCATTAGTCTCCTGAATGCGATACGAAGGATAGATGGTCATTACCTCCATTCGTGTAGGATGTTTATATCACTAGAATTCTCGGTATGTGTCATAGCGCGACGAAAATGTACAGAGTTTGACACTCACCGTGGTTTTCATCCGACACAACATAAAAATCACCATCATATTAAAAAAACACGAATCTACGTCCTACTATACTCAAAATTTGGTGAAACTTACCGCGAAGAAAACCAAGGACAAATTATGGTGCGGACAGGAGTTATGTATGACCCCACGTGCGGCACGCCGCGCCGAGAACGCACGTGCTCCCAACTACGCGTTCGATCGGCAAAGTACAATACTGTCTACCGCAGCCAAGTGTCCGCAGTCGCATGATGTAACTGTCACAGGTTCCTCTCGTATATATTGAGAAGTCTCTCGACGACTAGGGCGAGTAAATGTCGCGTCAACTCGATATTATCATCGCCGGGGGAGGCATCAGTGGGGCAAGTGGCTTATCATATGTATATCGTTGGAGCAAGGTCACTGACACAGGATTCAGACCACAGCAAGTCTGTTCTTATCTCACTTGAATGCAAATATTGTAGTGCTCGAGAGTCGCCCAGGTCGTACAACATCTATCGAAGGCGGTGTTGTGATGCTTGGGCCGAACGGAATGCATGTTCTTCAAGGGCTTGGATTAGCGGAAGCCCTTCATCACCGGCCCAATGGCATCCAGGTTCCATGGTTGTATATGTACGAGTCGTCTGGTGGTGTATTGGGTAAAGTCCCTCAAGGTTCCGCGGAGCGTTACGGGTTTGCGTCAAGGATGACTACGCGATGGGACATCCAAGAAGTGTTGCTGGATGCCATGAAGACGGAGAGATTGACCGTCACATGGAACGCTAAGGTTGAAGATGCCGAAGAGCTTTCTGACGGAGTCATTGTTCGTTGGCGTGAAGGGAGCGTGGAGAAAGAAAGGAAGGTGGATCTTTTAGTCGGTGCTGATGGTATCTGGAGCATCGTCAGGCCGAAGTGCGCATAATTTTGATTTATTTTCGAGTACAATTGACTTACCGATACGAAGGATGTATGCCAACTTGAATCTACCTGCACCTAAGCCCAGGTACAGCGGTTTGGTGGGGGTGGGAGGAGTGATCGATATATCATCTGTGCATGGTCTTGCACAATATCTCACACTCGAAAAGCCTGTTGTAATGGTTCATGGCCGTCTCGGCTTCTTCGGAATGGCTCTATTTGATAGGGAGAAAAAGTATGTCGGGTGGTGAGTAAACTATATTGATCAAGGCGTGTTATTTTTTTTTTACTGTAGTGCAGGTGGACAACGTACGAAGCCGGCGATCGTTCCAAAGAAGAATGGAAGGTACCAAAGGATCAAACTTTCGGGGAGGTCAGTTACATTACACAGACCAACATTATGCCTAGACGGACTCGCATGCTAGGTTCTTTGCCGTTATTCCGACTGGGCGTTCCCAATTCCTCAGATAATTAATGCAGCAGAGGCTGTCGACACACCACCATTTGTCTGGCCGGTCTACGAAGTTGAGAACCTACAGCGCTGGTGCAGCAAGTCCATCGTGCTAGTGGGAGATGCGGCACATGGTATGTCGTCTCATGGGTGAGGGTCATCTTTGCATCTGACTAGGCTGCCACTCCTAGCCATGCCGCCACACTCAGGCCAAGGAGCATCTCAGGCCCTCGAGGACGCTGCTTACCTGGCATACCTTCTCCGGCAACACCAATTAAATCCATCTTCGGGTCTGAAGGATGTACTCACGCAATTCCAAATGGATCGGCAGCCTCGCGTTAACGAGATCGTTGTCGAGGCTAACCGACGTGGAGATCAGAAACGGGAAATAAGTGCTTTCGGGATGTTCATGAAAAAATGGGGAATGAGAATCGTGTTCTACTTCATGTCGGAGAGCTGGATGGATGGATGGTTTGGGTACAAAGTGCCCGGGATCGAAGACTGGGCCAAGATACGCGAGAGGGAGTAGATCCAGCTGATCTCACGTCTGATCCGTTTTATCATCTATGTACACAGTCACTGGGGATGTCTGTATGTATAGCTTTGAATCCTAGATCCTACCGCTTGGCTACATTCAGCTACTAGGAAATGACTCAGACATGAACCGACGAGGGAAATCGTCCCCGCGACACCCACTTTAGTGGGAGAGGGTTTTGTCGCATTAATTCGTGCAGGCACCTATACCGTGGATCGTGGGATCCATTTATATAAGCTAATATTACGACATCTTCTCTCACCCGATAAAAGTGTTCTGGAGCCCCTGTCTGTGCGGGAAGATTTTTGGTGACTGTACAGTTTTCATGCCTAAACTGCATGATCTATGTAGCCATGGGGAGCATGTCAGCTGGCTGAGCCGACATGCTCCCCGTGCATCAGTTATCTATACAAGTATGTTGGTGCTACAGCCCGGTTTAATTTCGATCAGAATACACATAAGCACAGCTATCACATCACAATAAGTGTTGGAGACTGGCACGGCCGAGTGCCATTACAATCCTAGTATTGTGAACTAGAAAAAGCAATAAGTAGTTGTGACTTTGAGACTCTACAGTTGAGTTTCCCTCATAATGGTGTGGTTCACTTACTAGAGGCCGCTACTTTTGTCCAAACTTAGCTGGCGGAATTTACGCCTCGGCGCACCATATCCGGGCGAGGTCGCGTCACGTGGGTCACGTGGATGAGAACCTCGCCCCGCTTTTGGTTCGTTGGGTTCCTCCGTTTGCGCCCTGCCAGCACTTCGCCTGAGTCGTTCGCGTTTGGGATGCTGCGCCAGGTAGTGTCATATATATATATATATATCTTAGTTGTCATCGTCGTCTCGTCGTTCTCTCGTTCTCACTTTCAATCAACAAATCAGACTCTCGCACCCACACTGTGCTGTGCTTAGGAAACTCGCATCTGTGCCATGCTTACCTATTGACATGATGATGATGCTCGAAGGGACTTGCGTCGACGCTGTGCCATGCTTATGCTCGAGCCATGCGCTGCGCACCTTCTTTAACGGTGCGCTCGCTGATGTGTATTACTAGTAGGGGCGGGGCCTTGATTATTTAGTATAAAAACTGAATCTACCTTAGAAAATAGTCTGCTACTTGCGGGGGATGATCTCTCCATGGTCCTTCTTGGCTCATTTGACGGCAGCGAGGAACACCGACTCGTTTCCTTGGTACCTTCAAATGGTGAGTGGCTTGTTCGGTAGCGCCATTCGGGAGGCAGGTCACTCACTGTTCAAGAAACTCCAGTGCGATCAGAGCACGCTGGTGGTACTTTGAGCCGAAGATGGCTTTGTTCTTTCCCCTGAGCCACTCAGCTGGCCAGTCTCGGAGGGCCACATGCAAGCCGTGTGCAGGATCGGCTTCTGTCCAGTGCTGGACGATATACTTCCAGGAGTCCTTCTTTGGAGCATAGCTCCCATCAGCACACCTCACAGGAAGGTTGGGAATGTCCAGGCCCTTCTCTGGGAGTGGACGAGAGCTGAAGTTTGCGGCGCTGGCACTGTTGTTTGTAATTGGATTGAGGGTGCGACTCGGAGCACTGGCAGGAACCGTCTGTTGTGGGATGAATGTTGGGGACTCGCAAGGAAGGGAGGTACTGGCACAGAGTGGGCGCTGCACCAGTGGCTGGTGCACAACAGCAGAGCAGGGCTGTCCGTTCCTGCGGGAGACGAGTGTGTTCGTGAGGATGCGGACATCACTTTGCAAATCTGCGACATCGGCCGTGATATACTGTTGCATGAGCTGCAGATCCTGCGAGCACACGGGCTTGACAAGCTGGTGCTCGCCAAGCAGGGAGCCATCAGCCTCGTTCTGTGTGGGACAAAGGGCGTTGCTATGGTCATTTTCGTAAGTCGAGAGCTCGTCGAGTAGGTACCGGATGAGTGTATCACGCTGATTTATTTTCAGAAGTCCGTCGGCTGACATCAAGGAACTCTGCCGACTCACATTCTTATTTTCTGCCCATGATCCCCACCACCTTACCCTAGCCAATGTCCAGCGCTCGCTGACAGGCGCGAACATCCAGCGCCACTGTGCTCCACCACGACGATAGGTGTGGGTGGTGAAACTGTCACCCGCACCTCGTGGGATTCCTGCACCAGTGGTCGCTTCATCGATCCATGCCTGCACGGCATCGTGTGAGATATGTTCACCACGGTGAACAATACCATTGGAGCTGATTGCGGGGAAGACAAAGTCGTCAGGCTCGAGCTTGCCGTTGTAGTGGATGCGCTCGAGAAGGGCAAGCCACAGCAACATCCAGAAGAAACAATCACAGCCAGGGATGTCTGGCTGTGGATATATTTTGTACCGGTTACCTGGTGTGAGTAGATGAGAGGTCAGTAATTGCACTCGTTGCACAACATGTTTACTCACTGCGCAAGTCTGCCTCCTTTAGCCCTTTATCCACCTTCCACTGCCATCCTTTGCGGTTTGACAAGAATACTTCGAAGTGAGCGTGTAAGTCCTTGATTGAAGGCGTCTTGTTGCATAGGTACTTTCCGAAGGCCACACCGACTTCGGACAGATCAATTGTAAGGTCTTTCCTTTTGAGTTTAATCAATTCGAAACACCTTGTCCATAAATTCCAGGCCGTGGTGCTGAACGCCTGGTACATCACAACTCGTGTGATTGACGTGCGCAGCTCTAAGGTGAGGTTGACCATAGCCGATTTATCCCCTTCGAGCAGCATTCTGACGAGACCTGTGTAGGTCTCCCTCGGGTGGTGTTTGTGGATCCACGTTAGAATCCTATCCATGAATATATCACCGTAGAGGTGCTATACTAGTACTCACACTTCCTCCCAGTACTTTTTGAATGCTGCGTGAATACCGTCACATGTACTTTGACCGTTATTTTCATGAAAACACTTGTATGAAATGAAGAGTGCGAGTGCTTTATCTGAATGTTGGTTAGGTATCTCCTCAAGTGCATCTCTGAACGTCGGATCCTCGTAAGCATCACCATCGTGTGTTTCTTCATCTTCACAGCTGGTGGCGGAGGCATGCACCTTCAGCCATTTCTGTCCACGATCGACGTAGGAACTGTAATTCTTCCACATGCTACTTGCATGCTTATGCTGCTGCTTCGCCCTTTCCTTTATCTTGTTGATGACTGGCAAGGTAGTGTTTCCTGAAGGCTGTGCTCCTTTCCTCTGTTTCTTGGGACTAGCTTCGCTGGGATGGACCAGGACCTTAGCGGAAGTTTTTTTGGTCCTTCCCATGACCGAGGTGATGTAGTGTAGTGTTGTCGAGTCTAGAGAATGCAGAGAGGGGTCCGTTTTTCATTTTAACTTCAGCCGTGCCACACCTACTTGTCATTCAGAGAAATTTCATGTCATTTGGACCGGAGCCATGTACGTCAAAGTGTCCAAGAACAAAATCAGTCTACAGTAAGGTCAATAACTTCCCAACCCTCTTCATCAGTGCACACTTTCAGTCCACTTCCCCCGCTCAGCTCTGGATCCCTAACCTCGCTACTCATATCTCCAACCTCAGGCCATAGCATATCTGCCACAGCAGCATACTGCGCTGATGGACAGGGATGCCAGTCGGGTGGTGGATCTCCTGAGGAAGGTCCCACGGAGGTGGCGTGTTGATCTGAGTAGTCGATAACATCTTGAGGTGAGGTAAGCTCCATGATTCGAGCTGGAATGGTGACTTTGCTGTGTGACGGTACCCAGGACTCACTCTCTTCGGGACTCAGATCATCGTCAGCTTGAATGCCATCATTAGTAGCATTGACAAAAGACGGCGCATATAGTGTGACACAGTAAACCGGTACACCGCCTTTAGGATCTTTTCGTTTGTCAACATTGAATGTTGGCTTCGGGAGTGTGCTACCGTCATTTGTCTGAAGCTTGAAACTTCAAGTTAGTGCTGACCACGGTGGGAAGAAAAGGCCCACCTGGCATAGTGCGCGCATGCATGCGGCAGACCATAATTTGTTCCTGAAATACTTGTGAATTTTTTTTCGCATCCGGCCGAGCCGAGCTTCACAGAATGCAGTGAGACGTGTAAGATCAGGCTGAGTGGGATCGAGTTTTGGAAGCAAAGATGAACTGGCTTCACCAGACCAAGTGGTGACTGGATTAAGATAAAGGTGCATGGTGTCGATGCTGGGAAAGTCTGCAGGGATTGATGCTGCGAGTGTTGGATACTTTCTCCCCAGAGTACCATCAACCAGGACAGTGCGGAGGCGATCACGCCAAGTCCCAAGCATGCTTGGAAGCTGCGCAGGTGCCGCCAACGTCATGACTTGCATCAGTGAGTCGCTGAGGTCACCTGCAAGCAAAGCACAGCTGACTTGACTGCCGCACCCTGTGAGTCCTCCCTAGATATGTTGGTTTCAGGGCCGCCAGTGGTTGCATACACGAAGACCACATACCGGGTTATAGTCACCTCCACGGAGCATGGCCCACAGGAGGAGACGGGCAGTTGTCAAGGGCATTTTCGGGTCGTTGGACAGGGCTTCTGCACAATAGGCATCCACGATGAATGTGCCATCTTCATTGTCAGTGCTGACCAGGTTGCATGATCAGAACACCGGACGAACATTATGCTAGATAGACTCACAGGCGAAGAACTTTTTCCGCACCAAATAAGAGGGCATCGCTATCCTCCATCAACACTGCGCTGATCTTTCCTGCTTTTGACAAGAATGCTAAGTCAGCTTCGGCCTCGCCTCTAGCCTGCTCATTAAATTCAGCCTATTGCTGCAACATGTTGAAAAAACATGCTTACCGTGGCCCACGTGAATCCGAAAATGTGCAACAGTTCCTGTAAGCTTCGTGTCAGCCAGTGAGGTGCCGACCGCACGTGCTTGCCGCGTTTGATCGGGGGGTGGTCCTCCCCATCAAAAATGAAGTGGGTGTGAACAGGTGCACTAGCTAGGGCGACGAGCTTGTACATTAGCGTTCGTAGTTCTGGGTTTTCGCCTGACTGGGCATGCCCAAGTCGAAAGGCCTGCAGTTTGCAGACGGCATAAAGCCAAGCACTGGTTGAGAAGAGTTAGTTGCGTAGCGCGGCTCGCACCCGGCCCACACACCTGGCATCAACACTGACTGTCATCATTGAGAGGCCGCCTTCATCCTGCACATGCCCCTTGAGCCCTTCAAGGGCAAATGCAGTCAAGGTTTGCCCCTCAGTACTTGGGGAAACTAACTGCAAGGCTAAGCATAAGTCCAACAACACAGAGAAGATGACAAAAACAAACCTTCCATAATTCGTTTATACCCATTGTCTGTTGATGATGGCGGTGAGAAGAAAGATTGGTCAAAGCCGTCGGAGGTTATATGCAATGCGGTTTAGGGGCTGCCGCAGCCACACCAAATATGGATAGAGTGCACAGCAAGGGCTCGACTGCCATTGCTGAACAGATTGACCCGGTGTAACCGTTGACGGTTTGATGTCACCAGCATCGCCAACAGGCATCAAAGTTGCTGAACAGATTGACCCGGTGTAACCGTTGACAGTTTGACGTCACCATAAGCGACAGCCTCATCAGGGTTGATCCCCTTTGACGACTCTTTGCCAAAGTACTCCTTCAGGAGTTGTTGAACTTTAGGAATATGGGTCGAACCACCAACAAGGACAGATTGACCTGGTGTAACCATTGCCCTCCTCACCGGAGAGAATACCACCCTGGACAGTGGCACCATAAGCGACAGCCTCATCAGGGTTGATCCCCTTTGACGGCTCTTTGCCAAAGTACTCCTTCAGGAGTTGTTGAACTTTAGGAATACGGGTCGAACCACCAACAAGGACAACCTGCAACCTTGTGTTAGACAGCTTGGAAGGGACAGATGTCATGATAAATTTTGCCCGCCTACCCTTGATTTGTTTCGCCATCGTCAAAAATGCTTGTTCAATGTTTGTCCCGGGGCAGGAATACTGAGCTGGTCAGCGAATTCCTGTTAAAATGGTTAAAATCCCCAAATAAAATATTCCAACCAAATACTTGCCTTCGCCACACTGTACAAGCCTGGCCCAGCAAACCCTGCAACAAGCATCCGTCAATGAAGTTCAGAAAGCAGCAAAGTGGCATGTACATTTTGTGAGCTGTTGAACAGCGCCCGGTCTTCCTTCAAGCTGAAGTTGACCTCAATTAAATTTGCGCCGGCCAATAGTTGCATAGTCACTCCAGATGTAACAAATAGAGCTTATACCGAGCTCCATGAGGGTTCCATGGTTGCAAGGGAGGATGACACGTGTCCAGTAAAGAGGATCAGACGAATCTGAAGACACAACGTCAGAAAGAGGTGCAAACGAACTAGCGAGAGAAAGATAGCTGAAGACTCACTGTGGCTGGCACTGATAGGCTCAGGTAGGTGAGTCACCGTGAGTGATGATGGTGTACGAGGTAGCTGAGTGTGTGTACTGCGGCATGGTAAGCCACCTAAGTCCGACTCCGAGCCGGCCAGCTAAGTGTCAGCTAAGTCAAGATTTGAGTGAGCTAAGTCGGAGCTAAGTGCAGGACTCACCAGGTAAAGGTGGTAAACCTTGGTAAATGCGTAAATGCGTAAATGTGTAAATTTTGGGGCAGCGGGCGGCAGCCCACCGCAGGTAATACTATAGTACTAGTAGGACTTGTACAGTTAGCCGAAGGTAAATTCGCCTAGATGACACACACAATTACAATATACGGTCCCACATTCACACAATGAGCGAACGGGGCCGATGGGACTTAAGAAGGCCGTTGAGCTACAGCAACAGCAGTTCTGCTAAGACGGGACATAAGCATCACAGTCTCAAAACTGCCAGACGGCATGGATACTGACATTGTCTGACACAAGAACGAACTTCGTGGCGAGTGGCGAGTGGCAATGAAATTGAACCATCAACGAGAGAACCGAACAGGGTGTGGGCGTGCTGACTCAGCGAGCGCCCAAACTACACGAGGTTTTTGCACTGGAACCTAGTTTACGAAATTTACCTTGGCTTGGTAAATTTCGTCGTTTAAATCGACTTATGTCGAGCGTTTTACGTGGTTTTACGGTCACGTGATGCCTCGGCATCCGCCGGATTCCCTCCCCCTTGGTTCAGAAAATTTTCCTTCTCTCCTCTCTTATCCGTTGTTGCCGACATCGTTCTTTGGAGTCTCGAGTCTCCGCTCCGCTGCTTTGATGCACATTCATAACAGTCACACAGTAAAAATGCAAATGGATTGAAGCTTTCGAAACTGCGGGTGTGAATTGTACAAATGATCGATCCTTAAACAAAGCTGATGCCTACAAAACACAGAGAGTGAAGAGATACAGATCGAGTTACGAGGAGTAAGTAGTAAGCAAGTGTGTGTGGTGCACGAGCGTGCAGCGAAGTCATGCCAGCGAGTCTGATCTTGCTGCAGGTATGTGCAACCAGGTGGTATGTGGACGAGTGCGGATGGAAACCACCATATAATTGTTCTCACTGGGAGGAGGATGCTCGGACTTCTGGGCGGCCATTCTTACTTGCTCGTCCGGTGATTTCACCACGTCCCTCGCGTTGGCGCTGGATCGCATCAAAAAGCGGCTTGACGCCACGGGTTGCCTCAGGGTATGTCTCCAGAAATACTCCCTCGTCCTGCTGCAGCCTGTTGAAAGTGTGATCCGAGTCTCAAGCCCCGCTCTTGAACCTACAATGAGTGTAAAGGTGACTCACCGGTAGAACTCCATGGCAATCACCTTGCAGATGTTCCGCTTCACGCCGGTGATCGTGTGCATGGGACCAGTGTACCACTCCTCCGGCCAATCCTTCAGGGCCTTGCCTCCAATAGATGCCACAGGGTCTTCCCACTGCTTTACGGCAGCACGCCATGCCTCGAGTCCACGTGAAAGGTCCGGAATCCCAACGCCAGGAATAGGAGCGGCTTTTTTTGTTGAGGCACCATGCCTGTGACTGTTGCGGAGACATGCAGCTGACGTCAGGACAATGGGAGGCAAGGGTGCAGAAGAATAATTCGAGTCGATAGGAAATGAGTCGGGTGTCATAGATGGTGAGACACAGCTCCCCGAGGAAGGTGCATGTGAGGCCTCAGGCTCACAAAATGGTGTTGGCTGTACTAGGTTGGACTGGCCAGATAGCGGAGATGACGAGGAGGGGACGGAGTTCGAAACAGAACACTGAGCAAGTTGGGAAGGTGGTGGTGATGGTGAGGGCACTGCCGGAACAAGGGTCAGTTTGTCTAGTACCTCCTCAACTTTGTCGGACAGCCAATTCAGCTCGCGATCAAATGACATCTTGAGTTCCCATGTTTCTGCTGCCGTCACAGGTGCCGTCAAGATGTGGTCACCATTGAAACTCTTGTCAGCTTCCCGAGGGATGGGGCACAATGCATCCCTGTGATTCTTCTCATATCAAGTGAGCTTGTCCAGAAGGTACCATATCAGAGTATCAACCTGTCCAAGTCGAGGGGTATTGGTCAGTTCACTGCACCACACAACTTCCACTCACACTTTCGCCTTCGGCCCACGCACCCCACCACCGAATGGTAGCAAGCGACCAGTGCTGTCCCAGAGGCGTGAATATGAACCGGTACCATGCACCACCTCGCCGAAAGCAGTGGGTGGTGTACCTGGCCGTCAGCCCTACCTCCTTGCACATCCAGGCGAGCATCTTCATCACACCATCGTACGACAGCTCGTCGGAGGCATAGACCACACTGTTTGTGCCCACACGCGCGAAGATGAATTCATCAGGCTCCAATGGCCGCCAGAGAAGGACCTCCTCCAAGAAATTCACCCAGGCTTGCAGATGTGTGAACATGCAGATCTCAGGTGTCTGTTGTTGAGGGTAGATCTCGTACTCGTGACCTTGAGGCTACATGTCAGGACTCAGCCTTTGGGGGCACATAGGACATTACCATCTAAGGCACCATCGGTCTCGCCTTTTCGCTGCCAGCCTTTGCAGTTGAGCAGGCTCACTAAGTCATAAGGGATGTCATATGGCGGGCGTCCCTGGCAGTTCCAAACAATGTCCTTTCGTCTGATTTTCATAAGCTCGAAATTTCTGCGGGGGATTAGGTGGCTGATATAATTAATTTTCGCACTTCTGCACTGATGGACGCACCATGTCCAAATTGTAAAGCCTGTGGTTGCGAACGTGCGGATTACAAGGTGCTTCTGGGCTAAAATTACATCATCCATATCAAGAGCCAACTCGCTCCGAACTCGGGAATAGATGAGACTGATCAGCTCGTCAGGGCACTGCTTGTAGGACCATGCCATCACCTTCCGCATGTCCTCGATCGTCATGGCAGATGCATGGTTCCTGCTGCCACCTTCTGCTCCCTCGTTGTTCTTCAAAACTTCCATCATGTCTTGCACGCTGCAGACTGAGCTGGGTTTCCAGTGACTACCCCGGTCGCTGAATTGAAAGTGGTACGGCCCTCGGTAGGTCTCCCCTTGGCTGTATGTCATTCAATTTTGTGTCATGAAATTCGGAGTGTGCGATCACTCACGAGTTCTTCACAGATCATTGAAAGCCAAGAACACACCCCACGTTGTGCTGAGACTCCGTGCCTCTGTCAAACCCTTCTGGACGAGAAAGAGTTCGAGCACGGACGCAGAGTATCTGTTGGGAGTGTCATCGAATGCATGGCTATAGGCATCGATGTCGATGAGTTTGCCATCGGCCTGGGTGTGAGTACCATCCGTATGAGCAGTCTTCTTCTGCTCGACCACGTCTGCAAGGAACTGGCGGCCCCGCACCAGATGACCGTCGTACTGCGACCGTGTGCCCTTGGCCTTAAGTAATGTCCGCCGTGCTTCCTCTCGCTGTGCCATCAGGGCTGATGCCAATGCAGTAGTTGCCTTCCCTTTCGCCGACTTCTTTACAGCGGACGTGATTTTCTTCGTCGTCCCCCGAGCCATGGTTAAAAATACAATAGTGTGTCCAGTGTGATAAACAATGAAATGAGTGTGAACGAGAGTGCAACCCGACATGCATGCAGCGTGTCACGCACTCATGTGAATTATAGGGGTCTGTTAATTCAACTTCGAACACTTGAGGGGCTTGTCATCCACATCATCCTGCACCTTCATCCTTT
>JABCPV010000459.1:0-20489 GCA_016584345.1 Suillus ampliporus | reverse complement strand
CATTCCAGCGTTCGATGGTTTGCGCTAGAATGTGCTCCATGTCAGAAGCGCCCTCTGCCTTGCAGGTAGGTGCTGCGAGGATCAGGTATATTTCGTCTTCCCCGAAACATGAGACACCAATTACCGTAAGCTCTTTTCCGAGATGGGACTTTGCGTCGTGAATCTCTGCACGATGCTCACAGCAGAGTCATACGTGCGTAGGACAGGGTCGACAATGTGTGAGTGCATCCAGCACAGACCTCCGACCTTATTATACTTACTGAAGTGCACGGCCATCTCCTCCAGTGCAATTTCATCGATCATGAAGCTAATGCCGCGCAATGCAACGGGGAGCTGCACGAGCATTCAAGTACAACAGTCTGAATGTTCTGATCGAATTGCTCGTTATGTATGGGGCCGATGGTCGGCACGAGGGAAGTGAATGTAGACTTGGCTCGGAGAGTGCGAAGAGACGGGAGACAGAGCTTTTGATTGAGCGCAAAAAGTAATTGGCGCCCCCGAGTCTAAAAATGAGGGTGGCCATATCTAGGTCGTCAGCGCCATTCCACGTGGACGATAGACACCCTCGAGAGCATCTTCGAGCTTGTTAACTACTTCGCGCACACTGGCACCATGCGTAAGGGCCACATTGACGATTTGATGGATGCGGGGGATGTCGTTGTGAGATATAGCCATCAGAAGATGGTTGTAGTCATCTAGTTGAGTGAGTGCGTATATATATTTGTGCGAATCGTTGCAGGCCTAGCGAGATTAAGTAAATGAGGTACATGGAGGCAAACAGAAGAGTAAACATACCTGCAGCTTCAATTGATTTATTTGATCCGCGTGTTTCTTGACTAAGTCATGTATATGCCCGAGACCTAGGAACTTGTAGTTCGTGTGGGCCTTTGGATTGCGTGCGATGTCGATCAACCGATGGATTTGTGCGTATACCTCACCGCACTCTTCACACGGGTAGTCTTCTCGGATGGTGATACAAGTGCAAAATTTGGAATGAGCGCGAGGGAGTCTGGGAATGGTGATGTCGACAGTAAATGGCAATCCGTTGGGTCCATCATGGTATCGTGCCCAAGGGAAGGACATGAAGAAAGTGCGAAGGTCCTCTGGCCAGTTGATGGGAATGCCTGAACACTCGATGTCGTGTTTAAGAGAACGTACATCAGTGTCATGAATGCTCCCTACTGCATCTAAATTTCGATTATCAAACCCTAAGTCACCTATCCGACAAGATCAGATTAGATAAGATCCCTGATAAGACAAGATGGATAACCGATTAACGATCACTATCTTCAATTCACATCTATACTACATTGACATCATCCATCCATATCCGTAACCCTAGACACCCGACACTCATCACATCCCTAGAAGTCCTACGATTAGGCACCGGCTACATCATAAGCATCTGCACGCCTCTATGATCGAACCCCAACCGAGAGTCCCTTACGAGCCATCTCTCATAGTCATCACCCTTCAGCTGAAAACCTTCATCAGTCACACATGACACGTTAAGAGTTACCTCTGTCATTCACCGAACCCCTTACATCAGAACCTGTTGCACAGTCACAGCCGAACCCTGAACCCCTATCACAGAAGCGCCACTCATAGAGAAGCATGCTCATTACCGAAGACCCTGGAGAACCCTTAGATCCAATCCTACTCGATGCATCTCCAGACCCTACCCTTTATCGAGATCCTTAAATCACCGCTCGAGACTTCTTGTCACAGAAACTCTCTCACCTCTTCATATCCGATCACCCTGAATAGAAGCAGTAACCCTGAGACCCTGGCTTAATCACTGATATCCCCTAACCCCTATGGCCCCTTTCCTTTAGTTGATTGGTTGGTAAGAAGCCCTATCTACCCTCAGACCATTCAGTCAATTTGTACGTAGAACCAGTACCGCGGACGTGCCAAATGGCCGTAGATTGTGTCCAGCCGGGCGCTGGCCGGTGGTAGTAGTTATATGTAGATATGGTACTGGCCGATCCCAATTTTGCCTGTGTGTATCCCTGACTGACTCTATGTAAGGTGGGTTCCGGCCGGGTAATTCATCATCATGATTCTGTATCAGCAGTTCTGGCCAGCTATGCAGAGCGCTGTCTGGCCAGACAAATAATATATCATAATCCCCAGCCAGCTCTTATCCTACGTATGCATGAACTTGGTATGGCTAGGATCACATTCACTCAAGCTCAGATATAAGACTGGCCAGTCCCTGTAGCAGCAGGTCTGGCCAGCCTGCAAACCTAGTTCTGGCCGGGTGCGAAATATATTAGGATACTGGCCATGACCTGTCACTACATATGTGTAGACTAGGCCCGGCCGGTGGGTATGGGTGGTTCTGGCCGTGTCCGTATTTCCTGACCTACATGTAGCAGGGGGTCTGGCCAGCCTGCAAAACTAGTTCTGGCCGGGTGTAAAATACATCAGGATACTGGCCTGACCTGTCACTACATATGTGTAGACTAGGCCCGGCCGGTGGGTACATCTGGTTCTGGCCAGATACTTATATAGCAGCCCACTGGCCATAGATAAATGACATGGTATTGTTCAAGCGACATTTGGATATGTGACATACAAACGAAGTGACAGATATGCTAAGAGTTCATTGCTTTCTTGGAGGGCAGCCTAGCTCTGGAAGATCGGCGGATGTCATCAGTCTTGGCGACCTTGTGTGGCTTTCCAGATCCACCTGATTTGCTCCTTTTTTTCCCCTTCACCTCTACACTCACCTCCGGCTCCGGCTCATCATTGGCATTGTTGTCGACATTGTGCTGCACCTCCAACATTTGCCTCTCCAGGGACTCCTTTGCCTCCACAAGACGCTGCATCTCCTCCACCAGCTTCTGCTTCTCCTCCTTCAACGTCTCGCCCACCTGTTTCGCCTCATCCACCTTCCGTACATCTTCCTCCATCTGCTGCTTGGCCTCC
Organism: Suillus ampliporus; assembly: GCA_016584345.1. Taxonomy (NCBI): domain Eukaryota; kingdom Fungi; phylum Basidiomycota; class Agaricomycetes; order Boletales; family Suillaceae; genus Suillus; species Suillus ampliporus. The sequence continues at coordinate 17,555 of JABCPV010000459.1, read as the reverse complement.
ACCTCGTGATCCATTTGCTTCTCCTCCAGCTCTGTCCTTTCCTGGTCTTTCTGCCTCTCTTCCACTTCCGACCTTTCAACCTCCTCCGTCGTTCTCTTCTCTCCAACTGCAGAGGAGTGAGCTGAATGTGTGGCGTTGTCACCACTGGCAGCCTCAACAATCATATCACGTTTGTGCTGGCCCTCCCGTCCCTTAACCAGCCGGAGAATCCTGCCCCTGACAGTGTCAACTGCATCTTCAACGAGTCCGAGGATTTCGATACCCAAGGTCGAGGCGCCGATGTAAGTGGGGACGTTCTGGGGGGGCTCGTCTGCCTCATACTCAATAGCTCGCTTACATTCTCTAAGCAGTAAGCCGAGACCAAGAGTGACCCGCATTCCTAAGGCGAAGCAGGTGATCTTGGCAGATGTGACCGTCTCCAAGAATTTCTGCACTGTGCCATGTTCGGAGTGTACAGCACCGGGAAGGTACGATCCTTCCCAAGACCATGTTGCCCAGTTGGGCCAGTCCTTTTGCTTGTCAGAATTGGTTTCCTGGACCATGTGAGTATCGAGTTAAGTTCATTCCACGACAACCTACCTTCTCCAAGTCTTTGATACCTTCAACCAACAGCAAGTATCCGTTATGACTGCTAAGGGACTTCAAGAACCGCACACGATCCTTCATGTGAATCGACGCTGGTGCACCTTCTTGAGTACTGGATGGTCGAGCGGCCGGCCCTGTTGTACGCCCAGCAAACGCCACTGCAACCGATTCGTCGTCTGAAGATTTTTCGTCTGATGAATCACCTTCGGCCGGCCTTGTGGTACGTGGGGTGGGGCGCGTGCTGGCCGATGGTTTGGAGGCAGCCTTGGCACCGGCCGGCCCTGTGGTACGTGGAGTAGGGAGGGTGCTGGCCGATGGTTTGGAGGCAGCCTTGGACTCGGCCGGGTGGTCAGTACGTGCCGCGGATAGCTTGCCTGAGGTAGGATCCTGGTCTTTGTCGTCGATTTCCTTATACTCCTTTTTTTTTTGGTTCCCCTTATAGGGAACTGCATTCTCCAGGCTTTCTTTGCTCATATCGCCAAGCTTGCCTGCAAGGAAAATAATCAGCTTGTGCTTCTTTGCACGTCTGACTTCCCAATGGTCCCACAGCTTGGTAACGTCGCTTGCCCTCAAATGAGAAGGGTCCCTCAGCAAGAAGTCCTTTGGGAGGCAATCCAGATCCAAGTACAAACTTGGGTTGGCGACGACCTCACGCCAAGGTACTGGCTTGGCACTCTTAGTGAAGACTTCTGAACCAACCGTAAGTCCCCTGAAAGCTAGTCGAAACAGACACCAACTCACTGTATGACGCATGAAAAATCCGACGGACTAATTCTTGCTGTCCTTTGGTGTTGATGCCAGCGCGTGAAGGAAGCTTTGCAAAGCCTCTCTTGTCAAGGACAAGTTCAGGCAACTTCTCCTTCATATCATTGTCCTCATCTGACTCGTCCTCATCGTCCTCGTCGTCCTCGGGGTCTTATTATTCTTTAATTATAATTGTAGTCAATAAGATAATGAAACTCACAGAATTCCAACTTGGACCACTCAGCGAATTTTTCGAAACCATCAGACGTCCATTCCTTGCAGCCTCGAGAACTTTGGGTGAATGGTTTTTTGCTATTCAAGGGCTTAGACTCATGGCTGGACCACAATGACGTTGAGCTAATTTATTGCAACAAGACAGTATTGAGATAAGACTCACATGGCAACACTTAGAGTCTGATCAGATTTTTTTTTGTGACTAACTAGCATCACAATCTGACACCCCATTGTACGACGAATTTGCTGAGTAAAATCGTCAAGGACTCTCTTGAGGTTTCTCTTTCGATACCTGCCAGTGTACCCAGTTATTGGAGACGCTGAGTAGAGAATATAGCCACTTACATGGCCTGCGATTCTGCTGGTGCACCTTCATTATTCCACTTGGCCTTCGCATCCTCTACCTCCTTCCGTTGAGCAGGGCTCATATCGTTAAACCAGTCCCTCGCGTGTCCCGTACGGTATTTAATTGAGTGTTTTACCCCTAACTTTGACTGTTCCTCCTTGTCATAGTCATCCATTTCTACCTTAAAGAGCTTCTGCGCCACATCCCAGTCAGTAAGTTCCTTCTTGTAGAATCCGGCGTCCTTTGGACGAGCCGCGGCCTCCCTCTCCTCAGGGGACACACCACAAGGTTCTTGTTCCTGTTCATCTCCCAGGATCTGCTGTTCAGCTCGTATATCCTCCTCGTCGGTTAAGAACTGCAGATAGTAGCGCCTGATAGCCTTTTTGTATCCAGTAAAATAAGTACAATTAAATATCAAATAAACGATGCGAACCTTCTTCAAAGCCTTCGGCAAGACAACAGGATCCTCCAGTGATTTGTGCCTTGTGACAATCTCATCGCGTATTGTCTTTAAAATACTTCCACGAGTTTGTGGCAAAGCAGCAACAAAGTCATCCTGGTGGCGGGCTAGTGTTGGCTTGAAAGAATCGTACCATTCGGCCATGTCGAGTTTTTAGTAATGAGAATAAGCAATGAGAGCAAGGAGGTCAAAGGTTTGCGACACGTAGCCAACAGTCGGCCGCACAATGAGAGATATTTTTTGAAACACGATCACATGACATTCTGCATGAATCGAGTAATGATCATGTGACATTTTAAATGTCACACGGATACGCGGCGCGTGCAATGAAACAATTAATGAATGCACAAATTCAGGTCAACCAATGAAATCATTTGTAAAAAAATCTACATAAGTAACTAGTGTGAAATATTTCAGTTGCGCGCCCTCTTTCTAGTAGACTCAGTCATTTCTACACTCTCACTGCTACGCTTGGCTTTGGTGATGGACGACGTGGGCGTGGACGACGTGGGTGAAATAGGTGAAGACTGAACAGGAGGTGGAGGCGGAAAGATGGTGGAAGGGGATTGGAACCAGCCACTGTTTTTGCTTTTGGCCGCACCGACAAGACAACCCAGAGGTTTTGCAATATCAAACCTATGGGGAGACTTCCCCTGGCGCTTATCGCATTCAACGTACGTGCAGGTGTATACGTAGTTGGTAACGGTGGCCTGAGCTGGAGCTTTGACACGGTAAGTCTCATTTGACGCCGTCACACCCACCTTCTCTGACCAGCTGGTTGTTGATCCACAGAGAGGGCATTGCGCAGGGACCGAAATGCCCCATGGCTTTGTTTGAGGGTGGGCGCGCGCAAACGTGGTGACTGACAGCTGGGTACCATTGACGGCGTCATCCATGGTGGTCATCACGATGACGTCGGTATGTTGTCCAAGGCAGTTAGAAAGGGAGAGCAAAGTCGGAAACGACTTCTGGAGATCGAGTTGTTCGACCATAACAAGCTCCGCCATGGCCAACAAAAAGTTGGTGGCCACCAGCGGTTGGAACCTTGTTGCGGGAAATACGATGGCGGAGGCTACCTTGAGGTCGAGGATGGCCTGCTTGAGCTCAACAAAGGAGTCCTCGTATGCGACAACAGAGCCACACACGAGAAACACGATGTTGGCGGCCTTGAGAAGCGAAACGTAAGGTGCGAACACGGTAGATAGTACCTAGAACACCAATTAGCAAAGAATAACGAGAATACATACATTGATTACCTGGGAGACGCTCATAGCAATGAATTTACCTTTGATCTTGCCTGCAAATAGCCATCCGCTGTCTTGTTCGGAGTGATTCGAAAAAAACGCGAAAATGTGTCCAGCGGGCCCAAGATGTCGCTTAAGTTGAGCGACCCTCACGTCCTGCAGGCGAGTATAGTCGCTGATCTTCTGGTGTGTTGCGACGTCGAACACGACCTCCAGGTAAGTGTACCCACCATTGGGGTAAAAGTGTTCCAGGTAGCGGGAAAGGATGGGAACGGGCGTAATCACTTCATCGCTTGCGCCGATGATGAAGTGAATGATGGCGAGGGGGGTAGAGGCCAATAGTGAGCACGACGCAGTCTCGAATTTTCCTCTGAGTTGCAGGAAATCCGGCAGGACAGGGTGGCCTCCTTTCTCTGGCAATTTGGCGCTGTAGAATCCCTGTGGTTATTGAATTGTTAGCGCCGTCAAAAGAAAGAAACAAAAATACAGATACTCACAAAGTAGGGAGCTGGGTTTCTGCGGGTACGCTCAGAATGACAGGACAAGCAGAGAAAAACGACGTTGATACGTCGTACAGCGTCCAGATGATCGGCAGGGATATTGATGCAGTGACTGCACATGACGCTGTGGGCAAGTATTGCACTGGTACAGTACGACGTCACCATCGGCACCGTCACGGCAAATTAGACACCACTAACGACTCAATCAGCCAGATGAGACAGACGCTAAGAAGGACTTACCAGGCTGTGGGTCTCTGCAGGCAGCTCAGGCTCCGCGGAAACGGTTGGCAATACCTCTTCTCCATTGCGCACTGGAGAGCCAAGAGGACCGCTGAATCGTTTGGCAATGCCCCCAGCAGCACGTTTCTTCACAGTATTCTTTTTCGGTGGCATAGGGAGGAGACGAGGCGCCAGACGAAGTAAGAGATGAAGCAGAGCACGAGACGTAGAAGCACAAGACGTAGAAGCTCGAGACGTAGAAGCTCGAGACGTAGAACCGGTGCCGGCCAGTGGAAGGACAAAAGACAAGGAAATTTGGACTTGGAACAGTTTCAAACCAACGGATCACGTGATCGCGTGCGACTTTGAACACATTTCAATCAACAAACAAACAGAATCAAACACGCTGTGGCATATAGCCAGCAGCCACAACATTCCCACGGTTGAAATTCCTGCCACTCTCCATCACTTTTATCCGTCTCTTTCCTCACTCTTTCCTCACTCCTCACCAAAACCTGCAGCCCATCCCATTAGCTACTTACGCAGTCTGCAGCTGCGTAAGTAGCTAATGGGTCACTGAACATTCTGCATGCAGCAAGGTAAATATCGTCTTACCTTGCGTCCCTTACTGATTGTTTTCTTTTAGGTTATATTCCCTCAGGTGAGTCTTCTCTCATGTTCTCCAGCGCTAACCGTTTGATTCTTCATAGTGTTTCTCTGTCACCAGCCGCCCTCCTCTCCTCCAGGTCACTCCCTAAGGTCCGTCTTCTCTTTCACGTTCTCCAGCACTTACCATTTGATTCTTCATAGTGTTTCTATGTCACCAGCCGCCCTCCTCTCCTCCAGGTCATTCCCTAAGGTCCGTTTTCTCTTTCATGTTCTCCAGCGCTTACCATTTGATTCTTCATAGTGTTTCTATGTCACCAGCCGCCCTCCTCTCCTCCAGGTTACTCTCTAAGGTCCGTCTTCTCTTCACGTTTCTCCAGTGCTTACCGTTTCTTCTTCTCATAGTTTTGGATTGCACCTGCCCTCCTTCAAGTAATTTGAACTCTCTAAGGGTCCGTTTTTTTCATGATGAAGCTCGCCTGTGCTCCACGTTTGTCTTTTGAGGTTTCATTATTGTCATTGGGGGTGGGAGGGAAGGTATAGTGAGCACACTGGTGAACCTAACCGTCATCTTCCATTTGACTTGAGTCATTGTGAGTTGGGGAGGGAGGTATAGTGCGTCACACTGGTTGGTGCCTAACCTACGATTCCCTTTATTGCGTTCAATGGGGGTGTCGTTCATTGGGGCTGGGGGGAGGTATAGTGCCCACATCGGTGCGCCTATACTCCTCCATTTATTTGGATCATTGGGAGCTGGGAGAAGAGGTAAGTGCCCACAATGGTGCGCCTATACTCCTCATTTTTTGGATCATTGGGACGCTGGGAGAGCTGGGAGTAGGTATAGTGTTACACACTGGTGCGCCTAACTCCTCCATTTATTTGGAACCTTAGGGGCTGGGGGGGGTATAGCGTCACACACAGGTGCGCCATCATTACTCCTCTTCCATTTATTTGGAACCTTGGGGCTTGGAGGGAAAACAAGGTAATTTCGTGTATATACGCTGCAGACACTGACCGCCATTCTTGCAGATATCTCACTTGATCAAAGGTGGTGTTAAATGTATTTTCTTTCACAGGTACTGACGAGCGTTCACAGATAGTACCTACTTTTATTTAGCTTGGAGGGAAAACAAGGTAATTTCGTCTATATACACTTTGCAGGCGCTGACCGCCTTTCTTGCAGATATCTCACACGATCACAAGTATTCAAAAGGTGGTGTTTCACGTATTTGCCTTCACAGGTACTGACGAGCGTTCACAGATAGTTCCAACTTGTATTATTTAGATTAATTACTATGTATTGTAGTTGGCGGTACAAGACCGTTGTGGAGAGGGCTCCTCCACACCGGCCTTGTATTAGCTGTTTTTTCCGCTGTATTACTCTTTGAAATTGTCACATCATAATGTCCTATCTAATTACATAGATTTACGCTGTAATTAAGGCGGCCTAGAGCCAGATAATGAAATCACGTGACTACAAAAGTGTGGGACTGTACACATGAAACACAATCTGCATAATGTTATGCGGCATGTTGGCGTACTAGATGTACCAGAGCGTATGTCATGTGTTGGCGTACTAGATGTACCAGGGTATATGTTGCATGTTGGCGTACTAGACGTACCAGGGTGTTCGTTCGTTTAACAGTTAGAATATTGGATCGATATTGAGTACTATAGACCAAAATGATTCATGATGATTTGCGTGTGCTAGGTCAAAAGCACAACCACTAGGGTAAAATTCCCCCATTTCATCACATACGTACTTCACCACACAATACACTACACATCTCCCCTGTAACATTTGCTGCTCTTGCCACCCCTATTATTTAACTGAGAAGTAAAGCTTCCCCATTTCATCTTGACTGCACACAAATAAATTGTTACACTTTACCACATTGTGCCTGCTGTGCATGGTCCACTTGTACCTACCCACCCATCCCCCTCTCAGTCAAACACCACACTGCCCGTTCCACTCATCACCCAATTTAGCCGCTGTGCACGTCCACTTGTACCTATCACCCGCCCCCATCTCAGCCAAACCACACTGGCCGCCCGTTCCACTAAGAACTCAATTAGAGTCAGCCGCGGTGGCACAGTCCACTTGTAACCCTACCCCCCCCCCCCCCTCTCTCATCAAGACCACACTGCACCTTTCCACTATCAACCCATTATAGCCAATGTGCGTGTCCACTTGCACTACCCACCAATCCCCTTGCGGAGTTACATATGGGTTATCATCCTGCACCGTCGGTGAGTTCTTATTAGCCGCTCATTATTCTCCATGTTCAACTTCGGTTCTTCTGACCACACAGACTATGCCAATTCCGTTTTGTTTAAATTCACTCTGATCCATGTTACTTTAATGGGCGCCAGGTCTAGTAATTATCTCAATTTGGTACTTACCCCATTCTACATTTCCATTTGGTTACATTAACGTCGGACTTCAACAACATTCATTTATAGTTTAGTTCTGATGGGCTCGAAATTTTTTTCAACCTGTCTGCCGTCCGAGCTACAATGGGGGATCCAGTGGCCTCCCTGGCTGCTAGCCTCGCTAGCCGTGTAGATGAACTACTGTGGGATTGCTCACCATTTGAATTGTTTTCGCAGGCTGAACTTGATGATAGATTACTTCAAAGAGCCAAGTAAGTCTGTTCCGAGTTGTAGCACTGCGCCACTCAACGGCAGTGATTTAACTTAGGGCGAGACTGTGGAACCGGTGGCAGAACCTACCATCTGCTAGTAGTAATAGCGGTGCTGATGCCAAGGTCGTTACCGATATTGAAATTTCAAGGGCTGCAGTAAGCATTGCTTATGCAGCAATTAATAGTTGTAAGTTTGTAGATTTTGGCCGCCATATCCACATTGAAATATTTCACTCCAGTACAAACAGATTGGGATGTCGATCGATTTGCTGACTCTGCTAAGGCGTCACACCCGTCAAATGCTACACAACAAAGACAGAAACTCGCCAAGTATTTCGCAACTCCTTCATTTGGTCGCATAACCGAGCCCACCACACTGGTTGATAAGCACGGAAGGATACTGACTTGGTATCTGCCCGAGATCCTGATGGCTGATCGAGTGGTAGGGCTCTCACGGATATATCAAACATATTTCAAACACTTTATATTTAGGAACACGTCAACGAGTCCATCAAATTGCTCAGACCCGTCCTTGATCAGTCTTTTCCTAAGGCAACTGAACAGGAAAAGCGGCCTTGGCGTTCACAAGGTTTTGCAATACCTTCAGGCGGAGGAGAATTTGGAGCTGGACGGGTGACTTTATGCCCAGGCGGATTCATGCAACGGCATGAGGTAAATTTGTTTTCATATCCGACTAAGACAAAAGTGACTTAATTGAGTTAGCGGCTTCAGGACCTTTTGTACCAATCACCCACCCTGTCGTTACCTGCAGTTCAACTTTGGTTGTCCGAAATGACAGCAACAGAGCAATTCTGGTCGGCTATCACTAGTATTATTGCACCCCATCAGTATCTTGCCGGGATGCAATCCGTTTCTAGCCTTAAGCTTATGGTCAAGACCTCACATCCAGTTGTTTGGCCCTCCGAGTTTTCCGGAATCGAAGTCATTGTCAATCGAGAGACGCCACATCATCGAGATCCAGGAGGGTCGCCATCATTCTATGACCTTTTGGTGAGCCTCGGCAAAGGTCACCAAGCTATACTAGATCTGCCCGACCTGGGTGCCGAGCTAGAATACGGCCCTGGGACCATGATTTACATTTGTGGTAAGGTACTCGAGCATGGGGTCCCACGGTGGGGTGATGGGGAGAGAATTGTAATTGCCCACTTTGTCAAGGATAAAGTCCATGGCCGGCAGAATATTCCTAGACCACAGTTTCAAATGGACAAGGAATTTCTCATTAAAGTGGGGGCAGGTAAGGGAGGAAAACCTGTTCGGGGGAAGAAGGGCAGAAATAATGGTAGGGTTGGGAAGCGAGGAGTTTAGAGTTCGTAGGGGAGATTACTGGATTTGATTAGAGTAATTTTTGAGATTATCATTTTTTGGTCAAGACATCATGTCTGGGCAGAAAAAACATCGTCTCAAGGCAGTTTCTTATTCTTTTAAAGACAGAGGTAGCCTATCCAAACGAAAAGACCTGGATGTGGACTATGTTGTCCACAAACCTACAACAAGCAGGAGCAAAAAGTCCTCATGGGTTGAATCTTGTGCTGATCCACTGTACGAAACATCTATGGAACCTTCCTCCTCCTCCAGCCCAAGGAAACGTATTAGAGAGGACCCTGCAGAACCTCCAGATGCTGAAGCATATCAGGAATGTTTCAGTGACCTTTTTCTGGACACAGAGGCTGGTCACCAACCAAGAAAAACAAAGGTATGTCTAGCAGTATCTAATTCGCTATTAACTGCCTTCTCATACATGATATAGACGCAAAACGACTTCATAGCAGAGTATCTTGCTTACCGAGATGTGTATCTAGACATCATCCTAGATTCAGAAACATTTGCCCGTGCGGGGATCTGCGAGACTTGTCAAAGTGCTGAGGCCACGTTCAATTGTGTGACTTGCACTGGTGACCATGGCTGGTGTCGCCCTTGCTTGATCAGATCGCATCAGTCATTACCTTTCCACAAAATCCAATTTTGGAACAATATGTGCTTCCACGACGTCACTCTTGCTGAGCTGGGATTCATATGGTACTTAGGCCACGGGGGAGAGCCTTGTCCTTCACATGGAGCTTCGGAAATAGATGGGCATCAAGACGAAAGAGTGGATGATGTTACAGAGGCAGGTTCCTTACCACACGATACCACCCCTATAACTGTTGTACATTCATCTGGAGTGTTCACACACGTTGCGTCATGGTGTCGTTGCCTGGGATCAAATCCTCAGCACTTGCAGCTCCTCAGAGCAGGACTTTTTCCTGCCAGTTCCACGCGGCCTAGGACTGCTTTTACCTTTGAAGTACTGGATCATTTTCTCATCGACGCCTTGGAATGCAAGACTTCGGCCAGGAGCTTCTATGAGAAACTCACGCGCTTGACCAATAATGCATTTCCAGATACTGTCCCAGTGAGTGAGAAATATATACTTGTAATCTGAATACTAACAGTATCTGTAGGATCGATATCGTGAACTCATGAGGGTATCTCGCCTGTGGCGTGACTTGAAGAACCGGAAATGGTTTGGATTTGGCCACGATACAGAATCACGACCTGGTCCAGGAGATCTCGCCCTCTTTTGCCCTTCATGTCCTCAGCCAGGAATCAACATGCCTCTTGATTGGAAGCAGAAGTATGAAAGGCAAGTCGATTATTACTACTTGTGCAAGCCAACAATAGCTAGACAGCGGCCGGTCAGCTGCTACGTTGTGCACACGCCCTCACGGCTGTTGACCAAGGTCCGGTGAACTCTGGCTGATACACTTGGTACATAGGAGCTGGCCAGTACCACCCCTACGGCCAGTGCAGGTGCCCTGGCCAGCTGTTTGAACACTGTGAGGGCTCGGCCGGTCGTACTGTATAGTGCGCAAAGGTCACTCTGGCCAGGCTGTCTTAGTTGCAAATAACTCACCAAAAAATTACTATTGTTCAATATCACTGACTTTGATGTTCAATGCAGGTGGCTTATCATGAAGAGATTTGTGGTAGATGGAAATTTCACCGCTCAGCACATGAACATGCGACAGCCCAAACACGACATCTTTCTCTCAGATGGATTAGGTTATATGGTCGCAGAGGGAGAATATCAAGCTCACTTGGCCTCAGCTACAGAGAGTAGGGAGGTGAATTCGTTTTTCTTAATTTAAAGTAGTACACTGAACATGTTGGAAGAGATCCACTTGTAGCAACCATCGTGCTGTCAATGCAGCAAACACAAACCGAAGCAACCTCCGAGCTACAGGGGTGGGGGCCACGGCTTGTGCTCGACATGGATGTTTCATTCCGCACTGCATAGTAGACTTTCAGAAGGGCGAACGGCAAGTCTTATTTAATATACTACTAATTGACAGAGTTGATGACAAAATTACTTCAAGCCACATGAATATAGATTACTCCATATGCAATGCTATTAAGCATGCTGGCGAAAGAATCGACGACTCCCTTGTAATTTATGATGTGGGCTGCCAGTGGAGTCTTCATTTTGCAGAACGTGTTAACAACTACTATGGCTTGACCCTCCCTGACAACACCGAGATTGTGGCTGCAGTGGGGAAATTTCACCTCAGCGCTCATAAACTTGCTTGTTTTCCTAGATACAGCCTGAACTTCATTGCAGGAGCTGGGCAGGTCGATGGGGAAATTCTGGAGACACTCTGGGCTCCCTTTAACAAGATCTCTCCAACAGCACGTTCTATGAGCCAAGCACACCGTCAAGAAATTCTCGATGATCACATGCGGAACTCAAATTGGAAAAAACTTGTCCAGATTAGTAAGTTCCCATATTTGGAATTAATTGTACATTAGTTGAATGCCACATGCAGTTAAGACGCTTTTACAAAAGTACAAACGTGCCAATAAGGGCATTGATGATACCAAGGTCCCATTTGAAGAGCTCACAAGTTCTTTGGAAGTCAGCAAAGTCTCCTCATGGGAGAAAGATGAGACACAAGCGATGGAACAACGTGGAGAGCATCTTGACATATACCAGCTAAAGATAGATAAAGGTAAGTGCTTCCAAGGTTCCTTTCGCTTCCATATGCTGTACCGATCTGATGCGGTGATTGGAAGCCCCGACGATGGCGGAAATTCGGCTAAAATTAACAGAGACAGAATATGCTGATACCGGCAAATGCGGATCAATATCTTGGCTCATCAACGGTATCAATTTGGAGGATGCACAGTACGTCACTATATCTCGTTCACATTAAGGACACATCTCAATTCAGCTTTAGGGATGCATTGAGGGTAGATATTCGGAAGCTTCCCAAAGATGCATCTGCTGCTCAGAAGGCAGTGGTTGAAGAAAAGCGACAAAAACTGGCAGCAAGGATCTCACAATTTCATGAAGTAGCTGATGCCATGACCGAAGGCATTGAAGTTGATGCAGGTACCGAACACATGGATGACACAAGATTTTGTGCTGTAGATATGGAAGAAGAAGCAAGGGAAGCTGAAGATATTGAAGTTGCTTCTGAAGAGACTGGTGAGGAAGTTGCGGCAGAAGCTATGGGTATATGGATGCCATCATCAATACCCCATCCTGATTCTTTAGCCCTTGGCCTAGGTGCTCTCCAAGCCGAAGAATTGCATTTACGGCAGGGTCAGGCAAATGATTGCCTGGAAAAGTTACGGCAGGTTCTCGGTCACAAAGCAATAATTTACCGTCAACATTTTCGAAGTGCAGATTCCACATGGGCGGGCACTAGGTCAAAGCAGGAGGCTAATCGCTGTCGGATCAAAATAGACAAGTGTGTTCGAAGCTATCAGAGGGCGAGGAATGCAATGCAGAGACTAGGAGCAGATGAAGATACTCTGAAGAATGTTTATCAAGAGATTCAGCCAAGTCAGCTTAGCGTGGACCGGGAAGTCACTGAGGAGAACAGATATGGGCAGGGATCAGACAGACTGGCTTGGTTTTGGAGGGTCAACAACGGTCATGATTCTCACGAAGATGCATGGATGGATGAATGTGAGTGGGATTTAATATTGATACATTATTACATGACAAGTATTAGTCTACAGGGTAAACTGGTTGAAGGCTAAGGCTAGATGGCAAAGGTGGGAGGAGGAATTGAGTTTGGTTCGATATGAGATGGGGTGGACCGTGAGTTGGTTTAGATACAAGAAGGAAGGATGGGAAAGAAGATTCCACAAAGCCACAAAGCATGGTCATCGGGCCTATGCACAACGACAGGTGCTCTTGTGGGAAAGGTTCTTGCTGGACGCGGAAAATTCATTCAAGGACAAGATGATCATAGTCACTTAACTAATGTATTGCCTAGTCCAATGCAAGTACATAGCTGAGTTACAATGCACCTGGTGTACCAATGTACCGGCCGGCCTTTCATCCCTGTTAAAGAATGCGGCCAGAACACTATCTACCCCCGTACTAATGGTACCGGCCGGACTCTCGTCCCTTTTAAAGAGTGCGGCCAGAACACTATCTACCCCTGTAACAATGGTACCGGCCAGACTCTCATCCCTTTTAAAGAGTGCGGCCAGAACACTATCTACACCTGTAGCAATGGTACTGGCCGGACTCTCATCCCTTTTAGAGAGTGCGGCCAGAACACTATCTACCCCCATACTAATGGTACCGGCTGGACTCTCGTCCGTTTGGAAGAATGCGGCCAGAACACTATCTACCCCTGTAACAATGGTACCGGCCGGACTCTCTTCCCTTGTGAAGAATTTGGCCAGAACACTATCTACCCCCATACTAATGGTACCGGCCGGACTCTTGTCCGTTTGGAAGAATGTGGCCAGAACACTATCTACCCCTGTAACAATGGTACCGGCCGGACTCTCATCCCTTTTTAAGAGTGCGGCCAGAACACTATCTACCCCTGTAACAATGGTACCAGCCGGACACTCGTCCCTCTGGAAGAATGCGGCCAGAACACTATCTACACCTGTACCATTGTACCGGCCGGACTCTCTTCCCTTGTGAAGAATTCGGCCAGAACACTATCTACCCCCGTACAATGGTACCGGCCGGACTCTCGTCCCTTTGGAAGAATGTGGCCAGAACATTATCTACACCTGTACTATTGTACCGGCCGGACTCTCTTCCCTTTTGAATGAGACAGTTTTCTACAGCTCATACTGTACTACCTATTATATGTCCAGAAGAGGGTGTCCTGGCTGCTTTCTTCGGGAGGAAAAAGTGTCTGGCCGGCCTCTGAATACTGGTCAGCCAGCACCTACCCTACACACCAGCCAGCACCAACCCTACGGGCCGGCCAGGATCAACCCTACATACCAGCCACCCACTAAGTACACACCAACTTGGGCTGCTGGCCAGCACCGACCCTACATACCAGCCAGCACCTACCCTACATACCAGCCAGTACCTACCCTACAGACTGGCCAGGATCTAAACTACATACTAGCCACCCACTAAGTACACACCAACTTGGGTTTCTGGCCAGCACCTACTCTACGGACCGGCCAGTCACCTGGTACCACTCTGCCAGGGGTGTTGGCCAGCACCACCACTACGCCTCTGGCCGGGCACCATCTACGCATACTGGCTGGTACACATTGTACGGCCATCTTGAACATCCGCAGTACCGGTTCTACGTAGGGTTTTGACTGAATTATGTGATACCCTAGGTGCAATGTTATGACCGTATATAGATATATCACCACCTTTCATACTCAGACATCTCCAACCCAAGTATAGTATATAGTCTAGGTAGTAGTCAGTAGTACTCCTTAGACTTAACCTCTTCGTTCTTACGTCATCATAGACCTAGACGTTCCCTCTCAATACTATCCCCCTTGTTTTATCCTCTCTCAGACGAGTCCTGTGGTGTGGTCCGATCTCCAGACACCTACTAGTTAGGTTAAGGGACATTGGTCATAACAATCAGCAAACGTAACATTCTGATCATTGCTGAAAATGACATAATGTTACACAATCATCAATGAAATCTAGCCGAAATGAACACACCTGTGTTGATCCAATCAATAGTGAGGCTCAAGCAATGCGCCAGCTGTCTGAGTGTCGTGTGTTTGCTTTTTGGAAGCAGTTACAGCGCACTTCTTACTGCCTCGATGATTGGTTAGCGACTTGAATTGACTGGAGGTGTATAGAGGTAAGCCTGTGTGTACGCTGGTTTGACACCAGCTTCCGCACTCAGGGCAGAGTATTCTCCATCGATCTCCAAATCGATCCGATACCGGAAGCTGATTGGCCTTGAATAATAGATACAGCGACTCGGGAGTATTGAGTTTCAATTGTGCCTCGATGTCGATATCCGAAACTGAGGCTGGAACTGAAGACGTATTTGATGATTGGCTGTCGGCTGATGATTGTCGACTCAGGGAGAGAGAATTAAGTGATGTAAAACTAAGTATACTATGGGAAGAGCCATGCAAGTGATTGTCCGAGTGTAATGGTACTTGAAAATCTACAGTTGGTGTCTGTGAGTGTCCGGATGACGTGCAAATGGTATCAGAATGATGCGATTGATGATGATTTGATCCGAAATGTGTAGTTTGATATGAATTGTCCTTGAGGTCCGTGATGTATGCAGTGCCGTTGTTATCATCAGAAGCAAACCATGAATTGTAATGAGCAGAATACATAATGAATGAATGGGTTTAAGGAAAGAGATACAAGTCATCGACGAGACGACGCATCACATTGACATTGACGCATCATATTGATATCACCGCGTATGACTTTGCTCATGTGCTTCCCAAAATCACACTCAGGATCTGACATTTAGCGGGTAGCGTCTTTACATGCTCGTGTTTCACAAAAACAACTATCTAGATCTATTCTACACTAGTAACAATACCCCCTTTTCAGTACTCAATAAAAGTTTTTATGATGATTTGAGGCCGCTGGCAAGAAACTCAAAATGCATCGCTCGTAACTTAGAGTGGCTGTATATTAAGGTTTTGATGCTAATCTAACGACGAGCCCTGTGTTCGGCATTCTCCTTTTGCACACCTCTTGCCGCAACTGTCTTGTCGCTGCAATGGAATTTCAGCTTGTCTCAGCCCTTGAGTGGTGTCGCTGCATCCGGGTAACTTTGGGGGTTTTCTCCACCTGCTCTCTCTCGCCACTAGTGTCAGACATTTGAACGGCGTCGGTCCAGCAGATTTGGGGTGGACACCATCTCCACCCAAAGCTAAAAGGTCGATATAGACACCCGACCCCCATTAATGACATACGCTGCAGCAACCGGGCTTTGCCCTGGGTCCATGAGCACATCGATGCTGTGTGCGTCGGGGACTGAGCACAACAATTCCGGAACCCATTCACGCTCGATTGCGCGTTGTGAGAGCTTTGGTAAAATCGGAATGATCTTCGCAGAAGCAAAGATGCCCAATGATCAGAAATGAAGCATTTTCGCAGTGTAGAATCTTTCTGGTACGAGTGCTGTTTTGACGGGTTGGGTGTTAAACTTGAACCATGCGTGGGCTTTGTCTCTCAGAAGTCCTAGGTGCTCTGAAATAGGAGTATTACTGTGGTCGTCAAGATAGATGGGGAGTAGTTGTTGACCACCGAGTTCGACGATGTACTAAAGCTTAGAAGACGACAAGTATGTCTGGCGAAGGTCTTTACACACCTGCAAGACTATCGTCAGTGCAAACATCCAACTCGGCTAGCTGCTAGGGCCCGATCAAAACCAGCATGTAAAATGCTGCTCACGGATGCACACCGAAGAATATCCTGGTAAGGCAGGATCCGAAGGTCAGAATGTAAAAGCGTGGACATCTTCAGCAAGAGACAAGGAACCCAGGCTTCAAGCTTCATTTCCTTGTCATCCTGGTTCATGATGACTTGAAAGACGCGGGCGAAACAGCATGGATATACACAAGTCGACAAGCCCCTGTGTGGTCGCCTGAATGGCAAGCAGCTTCGAATCAACCCTTGTTATTTTTCACCACTGATGCTGACACGTTCTGCAGCCCCACACGAGGATGCACAGTTCATCACTTGCCATCGCCACTCTCCAGCTTGCGGTCACGTGACAGCTACTGCTGGTGGTGCATGTGCATGATCCGTTAGGTCAGACGTCCACGCATATATTTGGTCATATCGGCGTCCTCCTACAGGACAAGAGTTCCCGAAGGCTTGATCTCCTGATCTGGGACTGGACAACTTGTTCAGGGCTCGTGTCCTGACTTCGCTAATCCATCACCTTGTCTCACTCCACTCTACACGCCACCATCCAGTCATCACGGAAAACAAGAGGTCGCGGCAAATATCACCAAAACAAAACAAAAACACCGTCTCCCAGCACCAACGGAAGCAAAAAAACTAATCATTCATCTAAACTTCTATAAGCATCGCACAAATACATCAATTCCGCCCGTTATCCTCTACACCCTCTAAACTCCTCCTCCTCACTCCTCACAAATACCCCCTCAACTCCTCCCCACCCCCGGCACCTCCCCAACCAAATACAACATATGCTACACCACCCTCATCCGGAGTCGTCACATGCCAACTCGCCAACGTTTTCTTACTCCCATGTCCCAACAGCAGTCGTGAACACCGCTTCAGGCGCTACTGCAAGCTCTACATCCCCGTGCTCTTTCGTGTTGTCTACGAGCATGACAGAGAGGGGGGTTCCATCGTGGGTTTGGTGGTTGAGGAGGGGGGGAAGAGGGCAGGGAGCGGAACATGTCTCGTCCGTCTGTTTGGGGAGGTAAGATTAGGTTAGGTTAGGAGGGGGAAATGGGAAGTGGGAGACGGACCTTGTCGTCCCCTGCGCAGAAGATGAATTCAACGCCTGGGTTCTGTATAATATGCGCTTGACGATCTCGCCCTTGAGAAGAATGAGTCCAGCACGGTATGAAAACGCGTCTACGAACCTTGTTCACAGCAATAGGCCTCACTTCCAGATTCTTCTTACCCACGAGCACCTCGATAGGCCTCTTGGGCACCACGTTATTCTCCAATAAATCCTGGCACTGCCTGCACTGGAACTGTCTGCAAACCCCATC